>PVKS010001346.1:0-77522 GCA_004027875.1 Aplodontia rufa | reverse complement strand
CTCATTACCCTTTTTGTTCATTTTTCATTTAACAAGGTATTATTCAATTTCCATGTATTCGAGTAGCTTCTGTTGTTTTTCTTGCTGTTAAGTGCTAAGATCATACCATTGTGGTATGACAGGATACATGGAACTATATTGAATTTTTTTATGTTTGTTAAGGTTAGCTTTGTGGACTAGGATGTGGTCTATATTGGAGAAGGATCTGTGAGCTGCTGAGAAGAAGGTAAACTCAGCCAATTTGGGATGGGATATTCTGTAAATGTCTTTTAATTCCAGTTGCTTTATAGAGTTATTTAGGTTAGAGATATTTTTGTTGATCTTTTGCTTTTATAATTTGTCTATTGTTGATAATGGTGTATTAAAGTCTCCCACTATTATTGTGTCAAAATTGATGAGGGGTTTAATGTCCTTGAGTACTTTTTCCATATATTTGGGAGGGTTGTAATTGGGGCATAAATGTTAACTACCATTATGTCTTCTTGATTAATTATTCCATTTACTATGATATAGTGACCTTCTTTGTCCTTTCTGACTAATTTTTGGTCAAAATTAACTTTGTCAGATATAGGGATCGCAATGCCAGCTTGTTTTTTGGGCCACAAATCTCACAGATATTTGCCAAGCTTTCCCCTTCAGTCTGTGTCTATTTTTTATTGTGAGGTGTGTCTCCTGTAGGCAGCATATTGTTGAATTTTGTTTTTTGACCCAGTAAGCCAATCTGTGTCTTTTGATTGGGGCATTTAATTCATACATGTTCAGAGTTAGAATAGATATAGGATTCTGGGTCCCTGACATTGTGATTATTGCTGTGTTTTGCACTATTTTGGATATCTTTTAGTGAGTTATGTGATTATTGACTTTCTTCTCTTTATGGACTTTGTAAGTTGTTTGCTTGTTCCTTTGAATGAAATATGTCCTTGAGAATTTTCTGTAGAGCAAGCTTGGTGTTCATGTATCATGTTATCTTGAATTTATCATGGAAGTGCTTAATTTCCCCATCACATTTAAAGCTGAGTTTTGCAGGCTATATAGTGTCTTTGGCTGAAAAATTTTTTTTTCTTTTAATATTTGGAAAAAAATCATTCCATGCTCTCCTGGTCTTTACTGCCTGATCTGAAAAATCCATACTAGTCCTTATTGGTCTGCCTCTGAATGTTATTTGGTATTTTTCCTTTGCTGATTTTAGGATAATTCCCTTGAGTTCTCTGTTATTCATTTTATATATGATTTTTCTTGGTGAGTTTCTCATTTGGTTAAGTCTGTTTGGTGTCCTATAGGCATCCTGAATTTGATTTTCTGGATCAATTTTGATATGGGGAAAATTCTCAGTGGTAATCACACTCAGAAGATTCTTAATGCCCCTTGTTTGTTGTTCAATGTTTTATTCAATACCAATTACTCTCAAGTCAAATACTACTTGGAAGTTGTGATTATGCTTAATAAGCTTATTTTCTTGTCTATCCTCCTTAAACTCAATGTTGCTCAGACTGTCTTCATTGTCTGGTATTTGTTCTGCAAGATCTGAGGTTCTATTTTCTACTGAGATTACTCTGGTATTAGTATCTTCCAGTGAGCTTTCATTTGATTGACAGTATTTTTCAATTCTAAGAGCTCTGCTACCTCTCTTTACAGAATATCTAGCTCTTTACAGATGTCTTCTCTTATCTCCTGAAATTGCTCTTTTCTCTTTCCTTAAATCTTCCTTTAATTCTTTGATTAAATTACTAATCATATTGTTCATACGTTTTTCTAGATTTTCATCTAGGACCCTAACCATAGACTCCTTGGATGGGGAGCTGTGGGACAGAGGTGCAGGATTGTTTTCCTTTTTCCTCATTTTCAGTTACAGGGAGTGTGGCTTGAGGTCCATCATAGAATAATTCTCTTGTGGGCTCTGATGATTGTATTGGAGCTTTTTATCTCTTTGCTTAGTTGGGCTGAGGTACAATTAGGTTAGCACAGTTCAATGGCTGGCACCTCAATCTGTGAATTATTGTGGACCTTTTGGTTTTTCAGTTCCTCAGAGGATAGGAGTAAGAGTCAATAAGTGCAGACAATGCATACAACAGGCTTTGCCAACTGTAGCTGTTATGGTGTTGATTAGCACCTATAGAAGCAATCAGATTAGCAGTTTTCTTCCATAAGGGTTCTCACACTATACTTGGTTAGCAAGCAAACATCCATTTTCAAGTATGGCCTTCACTTCAGTTTATCAGGACCTCTGTAAGTGAGAAAAAAGCATCTAGAGAGTAATGGAATGACGTAGGAAAGTAGGATGGAACTTGTGAGTTAGGATATAGAGCTACAAAGTTGTAGAGATTATGTAGGCTATACTGCTAAAAATAAGGTAAAGATAGAAATGGGATGAGAGTGAGGTAATAACTTTGAGGGAGGATGAGAGAGATCAGAATACAGTTTAGGAACTGACAGAGTAAAGGGAAGAAGGGGCTAGTTTTTTCAGCCCAAAGAAACTGAGCACTAGTTTGCAATATTGCAGACTGCCAAAGGTTGATCCCCAGCAATATGGACTCAGCACAGACAGACACAGCAAAACACAGAGGCAGTAAAAAGCAAACAAACAAACAACAAAAAAATACATCTAGGAAAAGCAAATCCAAGAATAAAAAAAGAATAAAGAAAAAAAGGAGTTGGGAAGGTTATGAATTATTACTGCTGAGGTCAAAATGTAGAGTGGGGGTAAATATTCATATCTGACTTCAAGTTGGAGCCACCTCCCAGTTGAGTTTGTTGGAGAGATTTAATTTTGGTGATCTCAGCTGAGAGTGAGATTCCCAGGAGGCCTCCCAGTAATTTTCTCCTGGAATGGGGTTGCAAACATTCACCTACCCTGATTCCTGTGAGAACAGTCTTTAGGGACACCCAGGTTCCACTCTTGGGCAGTTTAGTGTCTGACTGCCCAAACTCTTGTCCTACATCAGCTGGGGACCCAAGAGCCTCTGGAAGTCTTGTGGATCCTGATGCAGCTGTAAAGGACTGTTGCTATTCCAAGGAGAGTGGCTGGCCTGAACTGAGCTCACCTGGGACCAATATCACCCCACTCTTGAGTGTCTTGAGGTCTCCACATGCCCCAAGAGATGATACATGGGGCAATCACAGTCCCAGCAAGGGGAGGCAGGTGTGAAGGAGACATCAGCCCATTCTAGACCAATATTTGTAGAGGTCTCCAATGCAACCACAAGGGGGCATCGAAGCCCAATACCACTCAGAGCACCCAGGACCTAGGGACCTCTTCTGTTCACATAATTCTAGGTCTGAAAGAAAAAGAAAGCAGTAGAGCCAGGTTGCCTCTTCTGTTCATAGTTGCTGAGGCTGACTCTAGTCTCTGCCCAGCCTGAGAGGTTCAGGCAGTATCTGCAGGACATGCAGGCTGATCCCTCCCTGCCTGTTAGGGCCTATTGAGCAGAATCCTGATCATGGTCTCCACCTGAAAATTGACGTGTAGCAGAGTGGTCAGGAAGCCTCTAAATATGAGTGGCTGGACCAGTAGGGAGGGTCCGCAAGACCCACATAGCCCCCAGGGCAGACAGTCAAAACCCTGGGGGCCTGGAGGCGCTCTGTTCTGAGCTCACTATTCCCATCTGGATCTGGGTTCACTGTTCTGGAAGCGGTTTCCTGTACCGCCCTCCAGGAGGGTTCAAATTGGTGATTGCCACCCCACTTCTTCACATAGCCAGATTCAGGGGACTCTTAAGTTGTGTATATTAAAGCCATCCCTTGGTTGTCACTGCTGCTGCCCCCATGGAGCACTGGAACCCTGTGCTCAGCCTCTACTGAGGCTACTTGTGCTCTTCTGCTATCACTGCTCACAGCTCTATCTAGTTTCTTTATTTGTGAGCACAGCTTCCTCCCCTCTGTGGAAAACTTGGCCCACTGACAGGGTTGCAGGAGCTGAAAAATATTTATTTGGGAATTCCTATACACTCAGCTTTTCCATGGCTCTATGTCACTAAACTTCCTTACTTAGTAATGAATTTAGGGAGACATTTTGCTATTCACCCTCCCAGAAAGGCACTTCTCCCCCTGTTGGCCTCCCACATTCACAGAGTGATTTTTCATTCCACTCTGCCACAGGTTGCCATCTTGCCCCTCCCCAATCCCTGCCTTTTAACTGGAGAAGTTAGTTCATTTATACGTAATGTAATGGCCAAGGTAGAATTCATTCTACCATTTTATGTTTTCTTTCCAAATGTGTTTTGTTCTTTTTGGTGTTTGATCCTCTTTCACTCTTTTGTTTTTTCTTAACTATTTTCCAGTGGAATTTTGAATCCCTTATTCTATCTGGTACTATGTATTTTTTTCTTTTTATTGACTGCCTCAAGAGTTGTGTTTAACACCTTAATTTAAAATAATATAGTTCATATTAACACTAATTTACTTTCAGTAGTGAACACCAACTTTGTTCCTATGTAGCTACATTTGCCAATTTTTTGCTTTTAGTCTTATCATCTTACAGTGCATCTTTATGGATTGTTGATCATCAACTTAGATTATTAGTTTTTATTTTTTATGTAATTATTTTTTAATTCAGATAGAAAAAATAGAAGAGCTACAAAATACATTTTTACTGTTTTATATTTACTTATAGTTAACTTATTTTTTCCCGTGGGTTAACATTATTTACAAATATATCCTTTCATGCTGAGGATCTTGCTTTACTGTTTCTTGTACTGCACATTTGCTAGCAGTGAACACTCTTACATTTGCCTATCTAATAATTTCTTAATACTGTCTTCAATTTTTAAAGAGAGAGGAACAGTGAGAGAGAGAGAGAGAGAGAGTCAATTTTGTTAGTTTTTCATGTGGTTTTCATTGCTCTAACACTTCATTGTGTATATGTTCCTGGGGTTTGACCCTGGTCCTTGTGTATGCAGGCAAGCACTGATATTGCTGAGTCACCACTTCATCCCCCTGTTGCCTTCATTTTTGATGCATAATTTTGCCAGAAACAAATTCTCCAATGGGATTTTTTATTTCTGCACTTTATATTTGCCTCCCATTGCTGTCTGACCTCCACTGTTGGAGAGCAGCTGTTCCTCCTGAGCCTCACTCGTGCAAGAAGATTTCACATGGGAAGGGGTCCTAAGTAGCTCAGGCTCCAACTGGGATGGAGGAAGATAGTAATTTCGCACATTTTCTAATCATAGTTTTCTTGACGCCTCTGTAAAAGAAAAATACATATTTCTTTTCACTGGGTGACTTTGAGACATTTATTTCATTTCACTGAGCCTTGGTCTTGCACATGAGCTGGTGGCAGACCATACATTTCACCCTTGACATCATCTATCATGACAGCAACTTTTCATTTTGAAATCATTAATTTATAGGACATATCCAATACAGCAAGGAGAGGCTCTGTGCATTTTAAGAAAGTTTTCCCCAGGAAAATTACATCTTGCATGGGTATGGTATCTGAACTGAGCAGTTTACACTGTCACACTGGGTGAGTATGGCTGTGATCTGCTTATCACATGTGCAGATTTGTGTCATTGACACACAGTTGAGATTGAGAACCATCCCATCACCACAAGGTCTCCTTGGTGCAAACCTTGCAAATAACATTTATTGCTTCTCTTTGCCAGCACCATTCCACACCACTCAATGGCAAATCTATTTCCTATAGTTCTATTGCTGTGAGGATGTTACATCAGTGTACTTCTAAGGTACGTGACCTGAGATTGATGCTTTTCACTCAGCCTGATGCCCTAGTGATCCATCAAATTGTTGTGTGTATCAACAGTTTATTCCTGTTTTATCACTGAACAGTGTCTCATGGCAAGGGTGGAACAAGGTTTATTTAACAATGTACCTATGTTAATAGGCATTCTTGTTGTTACCAGTTTGGGGCCATTACCAATAAATCTGTCAATATTCATTTGTGCAAACAAAAGATTTCACTTCTTTGGAATAAATGTCTGGGAGTTTAATCGTATGTTAGGTGTGTGTTTAATTTTCTTCCAGTTTAAAGAACAGCTGCAGTGCTGTCATTCCCACCAGCAATCTATGAGATTCTCTATACCCACACTTTTTCCAGCACTGGTGCTTGCACTACTTTCTAATTCATCTGTAGTAATGAAACTGCAGTAATTTTGTCATTGTGTCTTAATTTGCATGTTTCTAATGACTACTGATTTTGAACATCTTCTTACACATATCCTCCAAACATAATTTTCAGAGTAATCTAGTTTTTATCAACAAAAGTCTTGCTGAGATTTTCTTAGGAATTTTGTTAAATGCATAGTCAATTTACAGAACTGGCATTTTTACCATATTGCTTTTTCTAATCCGTAAAACACATTCTTCATATTTATTATCCTAAATCATGAAGAGAGCGAAATTTGATCACACAATCATTTATTCACTTTCAATAATACAGTCATTTGATTTTTCCAGCTAAACTATTCTATCTGCACGTTATTACTGTAATGACAAAATAAATATAAAGATGGAGAGAAGAGTGTAAAAGGAACATTGAAAAGTTCAAAGACCAGAAATCTAAAAAATTGTTGTTGATGTAGTTTCAACTACATCAAGAGAAGAGCTGGTCAGAAGTGTAGAAGAGATTGGTCAGCCTGATTTTAAGTGCACATAAAAGTTTCCAAGGGACAAAAATCCCAAGAGAATCTCACAATGACCTACAGATTCAAAATGGTAGGAATGGAGATTGCAATGGGGGTAACCCAAGCCATCAGGGAGCAAAGGTCTGACAAGGACAGTGAGTGATGTGGGTTAGACTGGCAGTGTGTTTGTTCTTTTGCAATGAGTGCTATTACATTTTCTTGACACCAAGTTCTATATTTGTTCTACCATTAAAAAAAAACATTGGGAAAGTCGTGTGCAAGTAAAAGAATTGATATTCAGAGGGGAGGTTTCAAATGAAAATCACAATGACCTACTGGTAAAACTTAGTACATAGATTGATAAAACAGCTATCACTAAGAAAACTGGATAGTAAGACTGGTCTCAGTACAAAGACTTTTCAGAGAACTTTTTGAAAATAGAAAGCAACAATTTGAGGTATATATAACAGACATTCAGGGCTCCATCTGCCCATAAATGAATTGCATAAGGAGAATAAAGAGACAAAATCAAGGAAATGAAAGTAGATAATTTGAAAAGTAACAAGAATTTTGAGGTGGAAATGATTTGCCAAGTTCTACAGTAAAAAAAAAATAAAATAAAATAGACTTTTATTTAAAAATTAGCAGCTCTTCCTTTCTTAAGTCCAATTTATATAGGCAAAACCACCTATGTGCAGACACAGAAAGCATCCATATAAACAAAGAGTTGCCTGTAATGGAAAAGAAAAAGCAGGCACCCATTTTTCCTTAACTTTCTGTTATGCATTTTTACACTTGGAGGCATGTGGTCATTTCTAAATCTTCAGAGGAGGCCTTTCTTCAGCCCATGTGGCACTAAAGAGCAGGAGGCAGTCCATACTCATTTCTATTGATGCCACTAATATGGCACTCAGAGTTCCATGTTCTTTAGGAGTTTGGGTGTGTGCACCATCAAATATGTGGCTAGATTGCTTAGATGTCATACAGTTGTCAAAATTGAGTAGGGTGGCAGTAGCTTAGCAGAGCTGAAGAGAACTGAGCTGTCAGGGTTTGGAGGAGCCATGTAAACCAACAAGTCCAAAATCAAAGGAAGAGGTGAGCCTTTAATCCCCACTGCAAGGGCACACGCAGGAGATTAGACACAAAGAAAATCTGACTTCCCCTGTTCCATCAGCTCTTTATCCCCCATGGATGAGTGCAGTGCCGGAGGTCCTCCTGTCCTTCAGAGAGACTTGAACGACATGCCTCTGCAGCTTGATGGACTTTGGAGTTGAATGGAAAGACAAGGAGGGAGTTTCAGTGGTTGAAAAGCTCTGGGTCGCCTACAAAGAGGCTTCTGCAGAGGTGCCTACTTCTCCCCAGGCCTCACAAAGCTGAGGAATAAAGGTTCCAGGGCTAGTAATATAAATTTGCAAAGAGCAGGCACTCTGGAGCCTTGAGCTCTTGCAACCTAACCATGTGGTGTCTGGTGTGTGAAGGGCATTTTATGCCCTACACTGTAAAGAGACCTTTGTCAATATTACCACTACCCAGAGTCAATAATCTGCTGCACAGCTCACTCTTGGTGGTGTATATTCTGCAATGTGACATGTGTAAAGATAAGTATCCACCATTGTAGTATCATACGGAATACTTTCTTTACTCTAAAAATCCATCCTGTTCCACCTACTCATCTCTCCCTCTCCCACCCTCCAATTCCCCTCCAAGCATTGATCTTTTTATTCTCTTTATCAGAATTTTGTAGTTGGGATCATATTGTCTGTAACCTTCCAGACTGTCTTCTACGTTGTAGTGCGCATTAAACCTTCTCTATGCTTGTTCTTGACTTGAATGCTCATTCCTTTTGCAAATTCACTCATATTCCATTTTTGGATGAGCCACAGTTTATTTATCCATCCATCTGTTGAAGGATATCATGCCTGCTCCTAAGTTTTGGAAACCATACCTAAATTTACCATAAACATCTTCATGCAGGGTTTGGTATGGACATAAGTTTTTGACTCCTCTGGGTAAATAACAAGGAAGGTATTTGCTGGTTTATATAGTAAAACCATGTCTAATTACTTTAGAAATTGCCAAGCTGTCCTCCAAAGGGGCTATGTCATTCTGCAACCCCTAACCCAGCAGTGAATGAGAGCTGTATTCATCCACATCCTCACCAGCACTCGGTGCTGTGTACCCGGTGGAGCTTGGCCATCTCAGGTACATAGTGGCACCTCACTGTTATTAAATCTGAAATTGCCCAAAGGCTTGGTGTGGAGTACCATTGTCTGATGCCACCTGATAAGCTTCTTCTTAGATGTTCAGATCTCTTGACTTGTTGTTAATTAAGTAATTAGTTCTCTTATTGAATTTTCATGTTCTTTATCAAGACCAAAGATGTTGATGGCTTTTGACAAAGCCTAAGAAGGATGTGTGAACTATTTTGAGAATTTCTTGTTATTAGCAAGGAGACGAAGAACAATGCTTAGAAGGACAAGTGAGGAGATGGCATGGCTTCAGATGAGAATGAAAGACTTAACTATATGCCCTGGAGAAATGAAAAATGAAGAGAGGTTTGGGAGACCAGCACAATTCCCAGAAGAAAAGTACTTCTAAAAGGAGGTTTTTAAGTTAGAACGCTGAGAAATTTGATGTTTTTTCTAATTAAAGAAACTTTTAAATATTTTAATTTTAAATATTTAATCATATAATTTGTATTTATTTATGCATGTTTACTGTATTGATTACAGTAACAAGAAGAATATACTCTGTACTTGGGAAACAAAAGCTACACAGGTAACTTTGAAGTCACATTTTCTTAAATATTGTATTTAGCATCAACCCAATTATAAGTTTAATTCACACCATTAATATTTATATTTTTATGAGGAGTTAATGAGATATATTGATATAGTCTCATATTCCCTGATATAGAATGACAAAATTGTATGAAGACTGATAAATTACAGATTGTAAATGTTTTCAGTATCAGTTGACATACAACTACTAACAATTATAACTTAAAGACTTAACATTATTTCTACTAATATTTTAGATGAGAGAAGATAACATCTACCCCATGCCAAGGTATGATTAATAACATAAATTAAGAGGAATTTAGGTTTAATATTTCAAGTAGTCAAACTGTTCACTGAAATTCAATCTTGATGGTTGATTTTGTGATTATAGAGAAAAAAATCACCACCATTTTCAAGAAGGCTCCTTTTATTGTTACTAATATTTAAATTTTGCATGAGTATTTTTTTCAGAAAAAAACACTTTGGAAATTGGAAATACTTAACATTTCTTGGTACATCAAATATTATATGCTACTCTGAGTAGCTAAATCAATAGAAATTTCCCACTGCCCTAATTTTTGAGGTCGTAGGGATTAAACTCAGTGCCTTACATTTGCTAAGCATAGACTCTATCAATGAGCAATACCCCAGCTATGCATAATTTTATTTATTGCTGTATTTGGTATTTTACCTTGATTTTATCTTTATGATAAAGGAAATTGATAAGATGATGAAAAATATATTTAAATACATACAAACTGAGGAATATGTTAAAAAAAACAAGGAGTATTCTAATGAATCATTATGCTTATGGAACAATGTAAATGCCTAATAAAAATTAGAATCTAGCAGATGTTTTACAATTATTTTATAATTTGCATTTAATGATTCATATATTTATGTGTGTGTACTCAAAAAATCTATACTTATCTTAGTGAAATCTGAAATGCAAGGTGGATAATTGTATTACTGTTTCATAATTCTTGTCTTTTAATTCTAGTCCCTGTAATCCAATCACTTAAAATCTATGAAGATATTATTCTCCATCCATTAATATGCAACACATTCTGTAATCAGGGGTATCTTCAGAGACAGTTGTTAACACAATAAAATATGAAATGAAATCTAAACAAGATACAAAGTTTAGTGCTTTCAAAATGTAGTCATGGATAAAGAATCCCACATATAACCATCACCATCATCTTTAAGATGTGTAGGAGAAAAATAAAAGAGAAAAAGCATTTTCCAAAAATAATATGAATTCAGAAGAGCAGGTATCCTATTCCTTAATTATGCCCATAAATACATAAATATGTGTTTCAATATATGTATTTTATAAAACCAAATGTTAATCAAATTAATGAAAGTAAATTAAAAGAAAACCTGAATGGGAATATGCTCACTGAAATAGAAATGTTTTCACCAAATTTAAATGTAAAAATTTACCAAAACTTGAATATTATTATCTCAGAAAATAACCCCAGACAGATCAAAGTTGAAAAAACATACAGAAAATCACTAGGACTTTTTTAAAAAGAGTAAACATACTGTTTTCTTAATTGAAATAAAAAATGGAAGGACAAATACACAAAAACTAGAAAGAGAAAGCAAAATCACTATAATTGATTCTGTGTATCTGAAAGATACAAAAGCAAAACTATTTCTCAGTGATTTTTTTTTTCAAGAAATTAGGGAACATTAACCAAAATATGATGGGCATTAAAATAGTTCTCAACAAATTTCAAAGCATTCAAATTATTCAAAATTTCATCCCTATGCATAGTAAATTTAAACAATAAATCAATGTTAAAAAGGAAATTAGGAAATCCACAAATATTTGTATATTAAATGATATACTTCTTAATAATTTATGTCGATGATAGAGATAACAAAATAATTTATCAAAAATTATCATGAAAATATGTTATACTAAAATTGTGTGATGGAGATAAATATTTGTAAAATATATAGCTTTAAATGTATGTAAGGACATTTCAAAGCAAAAGATATGTTTTTATCTCAAGTAGCTAGAAAAAGACAGGCATTATATTGAAGGAACCGTCAGAAAGATAGAATAGTTTTCTTTTATTTATCACAAATTACATCAGTTAGAGAGACAGAGAAAGAATTACCTGTTATAGGAAAAAAGTAATATATCACCATAAAATCTACAGATACAATACAGAATAATAGTAGTAATAATTTATGTAAAAGTCCATGGCTTTAGTCTTGATGAATTGGGTAAAGTATATAAATTATTTAAAAAACACAAACTAGTTTCAACAAGAAATAAGAAATACCTAATCATCCTATTCTGTCAAGGGGATTGATTTGGAAACACTTAACCCACAAACAAGAGCCCACAAACAAGAACATGGTAGGATGAGATGGTTTTACCAAGAATTTTCTCCCAACATATCAAAAAAAAAAAAATCCAATCCTAGAATGACAGGGGGGCAGAACTGTGTGTGAGCACCTTTCCAAATCTGCATCACAGGACAGAACGAAATTGCCCATGATGTATGTTAGACTTAAAGGTGAGGCTACATGCATACATTCAAGAGAATATAATAAAAAACATTGAAGATCTTAGAGTAGGCACAAGCTCTAATAGTAAGACACTAGTATATGGACTAGTAAGAGACTGACTTCATCAAACTGAAATTGTGCACTCACCAAGATACAATGCTTGGGGACCCTGTGGAGAAACTGGGATTCTACTGTGTTCCTGATGGGAATGGTACAGGACTGAGGTCTTCCAGGAAACTGAGACAGTGCAAAGATCTCCCTTCAGACCCTGATTCTTGCATTCAAGTCAGAAAGATTTCAGTCATTCACACAGACTCGCAGGCCATGGATTTATTAGAAGGACTGAGAAAGGAAACAGACTCTCTCAAAGGGAAAGTGAGTCTTCTCGGAGGAGGGCAACAGAATGCCTCTCCTGCACACCACTTTTACTGGGGATCCCAGATAAGTTTCCAGAGAGTCCCGCCCTGGTCCATCTCTTGACTTTTGAGTGACAGAAGGATGACATCAGACATTCAAGTCCCCACTGCCATGACAACTCTTGGTCACTTTGGCCCATGATGGCATGTTCTAAATGGATTCTTAACCATAAATTCTTACCGATTTCATGGTTCGGAGGAATTCTCCTTATCTCCCTGAGTATGGGATCTTATCTGTGAAAAGGGTCACCAAAAGCCCCCACCAGAGTAAACTAAGGTTCACATTTCAGCTCTTCATTTGTCCTGCAGAAAACAATAGTTTGCTGAGGTATGTGACATATGCTGTCCACTTAGGCCAGGCAGGGATCCAGGTAAATTGCTTCTGGGAAGAGAAAGCATGTGGGGTCAGCACAGTGGACCCATTTGATAGAACCCTTGCCTTACCCTCATGGCTCCACCATGGGCGGCTATCTGTCCCCTCTCAGAAATATAAAATGGGGCAGCTACTGTAGAAAACAGGTTGTATTCCTCCCATAGGTAAATACAGAATTACCACATGACCTGGAAATGTCACTCCTGTGTTGAACACCAGGCATTCAAACAAAAATTTGAACACCAAGAGTTGTGGCAGCTCTACTCACAAGAGCTAAAAATGCAAATGGCCCAGATGTCCAAAGAGGGATCAAAAGACAAATGAAATATTATCTATCTATTCAATAACACATTAATCAGTCACTAAGATGAATGAAATACTAATATACACTACAATATTGATGAACCTCAGAAACATCTGCTACGCAACACAAAGATCACAGACCACAGGAGCCCATTTATACAAAATATCCAGAAGACTAGGAGTGAGTACCTAATGAGCATCATGTTGTCTTTGGGGGAAATGAAAGTATTTGAAATTAAAGAGAGGTGATGATTGCAAAATGTTGTGAAGTTAATACGTGTCTCCATGTTGCACATCTGAAAAGATTCATGATAAAGCAATGCGGTCTATATTTTAGACATTTTCTTAACTCACAAAAATCTTTCACTGCTAGCCAATGTTTCATAAAATAATTTTTATATCAGTGTACCAAGAAGCTGAAATGATTACAATGCAGCTGAAGTGCATCTGTTTATGTTCCAGAACATGGCTACAGTCGAATGGTCCTGTGGGAAAGAGCACATCACGCTGCAAAGAGGCATTCTAGACCACCTTAAAGACTAAAGTCCTCACCTGTTCTTGGGTAGCCTTAGGAATTCATTAATGCTCTACAAAACACAGGTGGTGGATTATAAATCTAAAAAGAGGAACTATTCCCAGTTTCTGTGAACTCATCTTTGTTGAGTCTATCATGCCCTATGACAAGTTGAAGAATTTCTTTCTAATAAGAAAACAAACATTTAAAAGGGAAGGAAAATTTTCACAATGTTAAGATTTTCACAGTGGAGCATTTCAAAAATGTGAAATTCTTTAGAGCAAATAATGGAAGTCCCGGCTCAGCGACTGCATTACTTATCCTCATGTGGATGTGGTGTGTGTCCAGCTCTTCCACTGTGCATTTAACTTAGAATGGTAACCTAAAAATCACAGAACAGATTTGATACATTTAATTACACAAGCAAGATTACACTGCAGATATGCTTCTAACACTCAGAACTGTTCTCCATCCGTTGTATGTTAGATATTGTTCTCTTTTTCATATTGTTTACTATTTTATTTAATTTTGGCAGACATCTCAATAACCTCTTGTGTAGCTGTCCTCTGCTACGTGGTATTTTTGTTGTTCATGTGTCATCATTAGAGAAGTTGTTGAACACATCCCTATGTCAGTCTTTGTGTGCACACACATTACTCTTTCTACTGTAATCTTCACACAGATGTGTGAAGGAAAGTTTTAGAAATGCAACCAAACTGCTCTTTCAAAGGTTTTCAGTGGTCATTGGCAGTATATTATCAATCTGATGGGTAGATAAGGTAGCTCATTTAGTTTTCCATGTACCTGGATAGCAATGAGTACCAACATCATTTTGTATGTTGAGTAGCCAATTGTGATTTAGCAAATTGCCCTTTCATTTACTTGATCCAGTTATTCTTTCACGGATTTCTTTTCTTCTTTTTTTTTTGTGGAAAGTATAAATTAATGATGTTAAATTTTGTGTGTCTGGAAAACAATTTCAGAGTCTGACAAGTAATTTCAATATCATTAATAAAACCTGAGTATTTGTAATTCAAGAGGTTGTAATGTTTGCTTACATATATCTTTTTCAGTCTCTTTTTTCCCAGGTTGATTTTCTCTTAGTCTCCTAGATAAGCATGAAGAAATCTAAGGAATCTCTAACACAGATTTTGAATGATATTTGTGCTTAGGAAAGGCAGTGATGGAGACAACTGTTTACAGGTGTTTTTGACCAGAGTCCATCTTTGGGGCAAATCTGCCATCCCAGTTGAAATTTAACCTGCTTCCCTTTGTAATTATAATTGGCTTCTATTGAAGAAGTTTCTTTCTTAATATTATGTAAATTTAACATAGTATTCTGAGAGAGTACTTCAGTAACATTTTGAATCTGTGTGATTGCTGACTTGCAAACCAACTAACGTTCTAAAATGCTCTTTTTTAAAAAAATTCATTCTAAGTTTCAAATGAAAAGATAATAAATACACTTTTGGAATTCATTTCAATTTCATTTGAGAATTTGGGGGATTAATTCAAATTAAATTAATGAAGGTTTGCATTTAAAAATAGCTTCATTGACCATAAAATTTTGTTCACTATTTCTGTCTTTCCAGACAGTACAGCTGCTATAATTTTATATCACCATCTAGTGGCAGAGCATATACTTCTTAGAGGGGACATAGAGGAAGAGACCTTAAAAAAACCAAAGAAACCCTGAAAGTGAGGATTTCATGACGATTTGCATTCTCTTTTTATTTATTTATTTATTTACTTTTATTAGAAGTATATAGAGATACAGTTGAGGAGGAAACATTATCAAAACATTAGCAATCAATGGATATAAACTTTATTATCCGGGGAAAAGCCAAAACATGGATAACCACCTTGGGTTTTACCTGTTGCAGTTTCCCCCAGAAGAATTCACACTTTAAATGGGTAGTTCGTGGAGGAATGACATCGGCATCTGGAATGGTTCCCCCATCTTCCCAAAAATTTGCATTCTCATGTTTGAAAGGAGTTCTCCAAATATCAGGCACATAGAATCTCCAAAAAATGTATCTGAAATTATTTACCTCGGTTTATATGTTAGCACAGAGATTCAAAAGCAGAAAAGTTTCCAAATGGATCCCCTTCAATTTATTTTTACTTATCATCCATTGTACTTTGAATTTTACATTTAGAGTGCCATTGTGCTTGAAGGGATGTGTTCTACCATAAAACTTAAACTTTCTGCCTTCTCTCACTCTATGGAATTCTTCTGATGATAATTTTTTGTAATGTTGTATCTCATCAGTACATCTTTGACCAGGGCTCTTCCCAATGATACTGCTGGAAAAATTGTAAAGATACAGTATAAGGTGAATAAATATATTTTTGAAGTGAGAGGATAAAAGGATTAAATTCAATGTGTTATACTAATAATTCAATTTTTGGTATATCTTTTGAATGGGAAGAAAAATTAAATTTTGGACACAGTTTTCTCCTTAACAGATGGCAGTTATTTAAAAGGTGATGTTCTCATGGTTGCTTTTCCAACTTTCTCAGTCAATACATGTGATCATTTTTAAATATTAACTTCTCTGTAATCTCTCACTAACTCTGCATCTATGATAAATAGAACAGAATGATCCCAGCCTTTGTTCCTGCTTTTTTTGTTTTTAATCGGAGGTGGGCTACATGCAATATAAGCAGTCTTTATGTGACAGTCCTCATTTTGAAGTTCTAGAGGAATTCCTGCATACACATTTTCACTTTGTATTCTTCTTTGGAAGGGGATGGCTAACCTGCTAAGGAGATCCCAGGACCACTGGTCCTGGGTACACCATGTAAGATACCATGGAGAGGAGATGTCTCTGTACTGGGAGGCTGGTGGCAGAGAAGAAACGAATTCTGGGGCAAGACACGTGACATGAAAGAGTCGGCAGGTCTGGGGACACTTCTAGGAGCGACACCAAATTAACAAGTCATGTATGTTGTGATTTGCTAATGACTCCTTGCGGAGATAGACTTTTAAGGTGAAGTTCAAACCGTGACTTTCAAAGTGGAATTTTATTAAACAGACACAAGTTACAATTATGCTAACATTGTAATTATTCTAACTGCTAATTCACTTTCAAATATAAATACAATATAATCATCTATGAGAATCATATTCCTAAATCATGGGACCCAGCAGGATCCAGACAAATGTGTACTTTAATAAGAAAAAGTGCTTTGAAAGTAAAATAACTTCCATGGCGCAGCCAGTTAATGCATTACAGAGTCAGCTGAGAAAGAAGTCTTGTCACAGCAAGCTTGTTGCGTAGGCCACAGGAACAGATTTGGCATAATAACAGCTTGAGTTTGGAAGAAAAGTGAAATCATAAGGTAGAATTATTGCCTTATCCTACTGAGTCCACCAGCAACGCAGCAACAGAGTTGGACTCTTTAATGGCTTACCACATGCTTTATGCCTTGCCAAACATGTTTGGGCATCGTTTAAAAAGCTCACTTATTTGGATCATATTATAGGAATTAGTTGGCAAAACAATATATAAATATAGGCATTGATTTTTAATGACATTCACATGCTTATTTTAGTTTGATGATAGTATTTTCACTGTTACAAATTGATTAATTTTCGTTTACAGTCAGAATTTTGGGCAATGGCTTTGATTGGCAGCAGGAGATGCATTCCAGGAGTGCATTAAACGCTGACTGCAGAATAAATGTCTGAAAATTTCAGTGCTTCAGGTATGTTCTGTGGTTTGGGGCAGATCGTATTGTCCATGTGTCTCATAATTTTAATGCTGATAACAAACTTTAACTTGATAAACTTCATTTATGCCCTTTCTCCTTCTACCTTTCCACCTTGCATAGCAATATTTTTTTAATAAAAGTGAGGATATGATTCTGGGTTAACAACATTGATAGAGTCAGAAAAAGATACAAAGCTTGGAATCAAAGGAAAATCCAGAATACAAGTTTATTGATTTTAATCATTAAAAAGGATGAAATTTTTTTTAAGAGAGATGGACAGTGAGAGAGAGAGAAAGAGAATCAATTTTATTCAGTTTTTCATGTGACTTTTGTTGCTCTGACACTTTGTTTTGTACATGGTGCTGGGGTTCAAATCCATGTCCTCACGCTTGACAGGCAAGCACTATAACTACTGAGCCACCACTCCAGCCCTTGATCTATGTTCTTAAGAAATAAGAAATATAAACAAAATTATGATCAGAAAGTAAAAAGGAATGATAATGAAGTGTTTGTGGAAGGTTGAGGATTCTGCCAAATCCGTTCCTATTGCCTATATAAAAAGTTGGTCTTTTCTCAGCTGACTCCATAATCCATTTTGATTCAGGATTTCTAGTAGAGTGCTAGAAAGATGGAAATAAGGGGACATCATTATTTGACAAAAGCTATTAATTTGGCTTACAATGTATTTGGTAAGGAATATTTTGGTAAATAATTTAAATATGAAGTTGAGCATTCAATAATTGAACTTAGGCCAAAGGTGGTGGCACATGTCTATAAATCCAGAAACTTGGTGGGCTGAGACAGGAGGATGGCATATTTTAGGTCAGTCTGGGCAACTTGACAAGACCCTGTCTCAAAATTAAAAATAAAAAAATTAAATTTAAAAAATAGAAGGGCCAGGGATGTAGCTCAGTGGTAAAGTGCACCTGGGTTCAGTCCCAAGTACCACCCTCCCCCACCCACCAGATGGAGACAAACAGAACTGGACTTAGGAGAAATATTGGGGATGTAGGCAGAGTTGTAATCATTACTGATATTGAACATCTTTTCCTGGGCCTGTTGGCAATCTGTATATATTCTTTGGGGAAAAAAATGGCTGTTCAGGTCCTCTATCCTTTAATTGGATTACTTTCTCTTTTGGAATTAAGTTGTTTGAGTCTACACACACTTTGTGTTAGCTCACTATAGAACATATATTTTGCACATATTTTCTTTCCCTCCATGCACTCTTCTTATTGCTTGCCTTCTTTGCAATGCAGAAACTCAGTTTGGCATAGCGCTGCTTGTTAATTTTTGTTTTTGTTGCCTGTGGTTCTGGTATCATATACAAAAATTACTGGCCAAACCAATGTCAAGGAGGTTTTGCCTTATGCTGTCTTCTGGGATTTACAGTTTCAGTCCTTACCATTACTTCTTCAATCTATTTTCAGTTGCTTTTTGCGTGTTGTGAAGATAAGGATCCAAACGCATTCATCTGTATGTGTATATCCATTTTTCCTCTCCTCATTAACTGAGGGGATTATGCATGTCTCCTTATGTACTCTTGGTGTCTTTTTCAAGATGGATGGGCTGTGAATTCATGTATTTATTTTTGGGTTTTCCATTGGCCTGTGTCTATTTTATGTTAGTAATATTCTTTTGATCATTATAGCTTGAGAATTCAATTTGAAATCAGAGTATGAGAAACCTTCCGCTTTTTTCTTTCTCAATATTGCTTTGGCTATTTGGGAGCTTGTGGGTTTCCATATGAATTTTGGGATTATTTTCAACTTCTGTGAACAATGTCATTGAAATTTTGATAGCATGGGTAACATGCACAGTTTAATAGTACCAATCCTTCCAAACTTCTGTAAAGGTCTGTTAGAACTCTGCTGAGAATCCATCAGGTCCTGGGCTTTTCTTTTTTGGAAGGCATTTAATTGCTGTTTTGATTTCACTGTCTGAGATTGATTGATTTAGAATTTCAATGCCCTCCCTTGTTAATTTGGGAATGTTATATGTGGCAAGATATTTATCCATTTCTTCCAGATTATCAAACTTGGAAGAGTACATCTTTTCAAAATAAGTTCTGATAATCTTCTGGGTTTTGGTTGAGTCAGTAGTGATATCTCCATTTTCTTCTTTGAGATGGTTGATTTGCTTTACTTCATTCTTCCTTTTGGTGATTTTGGTAAGTAGAAACAAAATTTTTAATAATTTTATTTAGATAAGTGTATAATTCTTGAACCAGAAAATTTTTAACTCTGGATGTGCTCATATTGTGTGTAATATTTCTGAAATTAATCAGATTTTTCTTCACTTGGGATCAAATCAAATCTTTGGTAGCCCATTTTTAAGGTTTGAAACCTTCCTTTTTATGGCTTGAATTCAAAGATGATATCAATTTTATTTAATCTCATGTAAGTTTCAATTCCTCTCCCATTGAATTCAGTCCTTCCCTTACAAGCTGCCAAATGGAAGGTTATGGTGAGGAAGGAAACATCTTCCCTAAGGCTTCTGACCACTCCCTAAGGTTCCTGTTCCAGCTGCCCATCCAGGTCCCATCGCAAACACAGTGACTGTCCCTTAGGTCTTCTTGGCCTTGGTGGTTTTCGGATTTCCCTTGTTTCCAGCATCCTAGGCAGTGGTGGTCATCACTTGCAGAATGAGTCATAACTGTGATTTTTCTGGTGTTTGTTCACATGATTGGACTGAGCTTGTGGATTTGGGGAGAAAGACCCCATTTGTATAAATTACTGCTTTTAGCACAGCGTCCAGGGTACCTGCTGCCAATGTGATTTACCACTGTGGATGTCGGGCTCAGTGGCCTGGCTGGAATGGTGGCTCTCCCCCTTCTCTACTATCTAGGGACCTGTTTTCATTGCCTTTCATATGATCTTAGCCCTTGAAAATGGAGCGTCTGTGTGAATTCCTTGGAATTTGCCTACAAGGGAAATCCCAGTCCTCCTACACTTGCTCATTTACCTGATAATTTGTTTTTCTACGTCAACTTCACACTTCAGGTGCAATCGCAGTGCTGCACTATTTATTGTGTTGCTCCAGTTTGGTGAGGTTTTGGTTGCTGTTTTCATTATTTCTTCTTTGCACCTCCATGATTTCCAGCATTTCAAGATATTCTAGGCTCCTCTTTGTGTTCCCTGCACCAGTACTGCCATCAGTCATTTCTGTCATGGTCCCTGGTCCCTTTTACTGAAAACATGTTGGTACGTAAGACCTGGGCACAAGGTGTGCTTGTTGCTGCTGAGAATTCACTGCATTCAGGTCTTCTTGGCTTTCAAGAGGAACAAAATGAACATTCTAGCCCATGTGCATACACGTCCATAGATATTTTAGACGGGAACATGCATATCTGTTTTAAGTCAACCTCGGGCTTATAACGCTGTCTCCAACCCTATTACATCGACCATGGTGCACTCCAGTCTCCTTACTAAGCTGATCTGTAAATTCCCACTCTAGATGCAGTGGTCCAGCTCCCTGCACCCAGCCCGCGCCATCCTTAGCTCCAGCATGGACGAACAAGAACTGTTATCCCCTGCTCCAGTCAGATGCAACCTTTTCAACCAGCAAACGGAGCTTGAGGGTGCGTTTGCTTTTAGTCTTACCCAGTGATTTCTAAAATCACAGAGGCAGCATTTTTCTATCTGTTTTCCTTGGGGAGCTTGTTTCATAAATGTATAACATAGTTAGATTATCTTGACTGATCCCTTCCGGGGATCCTCAGGCCTCTTCAATGATCTTTTCAACTGTGTATGATATTGTCCATTCATCAATCTCTGAAGATGCATGAGTCGGGGCCAACGCTGAGTGCTGTTTATCTGCAGTATCATACAGAAGAGTTGAGCTGCTCCAAATCACCCTGTGCTTCCCCTGTGCGTTCCTTCTTCCCTTCCTGCTGGGCACTATTGTTTTATAATGTGTGCATAGCTTGGGTTGTGTGTAGAGCTTGCATGGTATTTACGTGGAGCCATGTATCATGGGAACTTTCCAAGTTGGCCTCTTTCACATGGCAATCTGCATCTAAGGTTCCTCCATGTCCTTTCATGACTTAAGAGCTGTGTCAGTCAGTTTGCCATTACTATGAGAAGATGCCTGAAACAATCAACTGAAAAAAGGAGGAAAGGCTTATTCTAGTTCAGGGTTTCAGAAGTTCCAATCTATGGTCACTTCACCCTGTTTCTTTGGGCCCGTGATGGCACAAGACATGATCACCTCATGGTGACAGGGGAGCAAAGGAAGAGGCAATAAGGGACTGCAGTCCCTGTACCCCTCAAGGCCCATTCCCCATAAGCTAACTTCCTCTAGCTAGTCCCCAGCTCCTAAAGGTTCCACTGTCTCATAGTAGTGTCCCAGACTTTCAAAGAAGCCATCAGGATATGGGCCTTTGTGGACACTTGCAAACCAAAGCAGTAGCTAATTCCTTTAAAACGGATGAACAATATGCGGTCATATGAGTGCATCAGCTTTTGTGTCCATTACTGAGAAGGACATACTGATTTGCACTCTTTGGTAATTAAGAACAAAGCTGCTAAATGTCACCAGTTGCAGGTTTTTGTGTGCACATGGATCTCAAATTAGGGCAATGGAAGATAAGTGAGCCTACCTCCAGCTTCATGTGAAGCTGCCAAACCGTCTTCCAAAGCTGTCTGCCCTGGGGCCTTCCACTGCTAATGCACTCAGAACCTCAGGGCATCCAGCCTCCCTGCGGTTGGGAGTTTGGGGTTTACCCTCTCTAGTAGTATTCTGTTATTATTTTAATTTATAATTTCCAGTATTTAATTTAATTTCATTGGGATCTGAGGACATATTTTGTATGACTTCAATATATTTATTTAGTTAGTTTTTAGTTTTTCATGTGCATGTCAGGCAAGCAACATAACCGCTGAGCCACCACTCCAACCCTGACTTCAATGCTTTTAAACTCATAAACATTTTAAAGATTTTCAGGACAGATACAATGTGGTATATCTGAGGGATATACTGGATACTAAAAATAATATATGTTCTACTATTTTCAAAAAAGTATTCTATAAATGTCATTATATGCCATTGATTGATAGCACTCCTCAGATTCTTCCCAATTTTGAGTTAATTAATCTATCAATTATGTGTAGAGGGGTCCTGAAGCTCCAAGCTATAATAGTGGATTACTTGTTTGTCCTCTCCACTTCTGGAAGGCTTTAACCCTGTTCCTTCACTGATTCCTGCTGCGTGCAACAGTACCAACAAACCAGTGGTTTACGCAAGGCACTGGCTTCTGCAAAGATTACCCCCAAATGTGGTTCACCAGAAATTTGAAAGCCAGGCCCAAACAGGGAGGAATTACATGAAAGACCGAGGGCTGGCAAGGCTAACGTATCTAAGTGCATTCAGCAGTGATGTAGTGTGAATCTCCAGTTCAAATTTCAGCTGGAAGATAGCAGGGGCTTCATGAAATGTTAAGCATGATGCATTTCCAAAGTGATGAAATCCTAAGGAAAGGAACTCTTTTAAAAATCAAGCAATGTTATTGAAATGAGAGGGACATTGAATTCTGTAATTATGAAACCAGCTATTCTATGTATTAATAAATGCAATTTATTAATTGGTCAGTCATTTAAAATTTTGTTCAACATCCATAGAATTTTAAAAATTGTGATTATGTTCAAGTAAAGTACAATAAAACTCTTGACTGGAGGAAACATATTGGGTGTTATTTGTTAAAGTAGAGAAGAGAAATAGCATTTCCTGCACAGTGAACTGCAGATGGACACATTTTGGTGTTTTTGAAATGTCTCTAACAAATGATCAAACAAGGTAAGTTAGGAAGCTGAAGTCATGACCAGAAGCCTCTTGATGATTTAGAAATAAGCCATCGGTACCACAACCTCCAAGGTAAGCGCGTGACAGCAAGTGACATCAGGGAGATTGACAGGTTCCACACAATTATGATGGCTGCATCATGCTCTGATAATGCATATTGGTTTGGTTGCTACAAAACAATCATAATTCAGATTTTAATCAGAATTGATTACCTAAAAATTACTTGATTAGAATTCACTTTATAAAATGAATCTGCCAAGTAAATAAAACTAAATTAAAATCTGGAAGGAAGAAGGGATTCAATATTGTTACATCTCTTTATTTTGGGTGAATACTGAGAAGAGAAAATAAAGCAGTTGAGAACATGATTTAAAATAATAATGAGCATAATTGTGCTTTCCTAACATCTAGATTTTTTCTTATGGGCAACAATTACAGGCCTTTGTAATCCAGGAATGACTATTGAGATTTCAAAGGGAAAATAATACTAGAGAGAGTAAAACAGCAATAAAACTAATTTAACATGTTGGTATTTATTTTACTTGGGAGAAGTTTAAAGCAATTTCTTCAAATTGATGAACCACATTCTTGGCATTAGTAAAATGAAAAACAATTATCTCTGATTGCATTTGCAACAGAAAATGCCCCTCATCTCACCGACTGGCCTGTGAGGAAACAGAGCTTGACTCTCCAAAGCCTTGGAGGGTCCAGGACTTACTGCACACAACACATGCGTTTTCTTTACTCATCTCCTAAAATATATACAATGCAAATTATTAGGTCCATCTTGAATTTAAGTTAAATTACTTTTCCAAAGTGTAGAAGACTACAAATGCTATCACATTCACTGCCAAGATTGTAAGTAAGGTTTTAAATTTTCATATCTTGAACATTCAGAAAAAAATTAAGTCCAAATAAAAGTAGATGATGTCGCATTTCTTATTCTTAAGTCATAGGTTTCCTTATTATTTGTTTGCACTCCCCGGTATAAAGTGCCTATCTCATTAAGAGCCGACACCTTTTTGATGGATATTTTGCGTAAACTGATGCTTTCCATTTTCCTGCACGGAATTTTCAAGGTTTGAGGGATCATTTCTAGAACTTTCCACATTTCTTTTCCCAGAATGTGAATTATCATCTTCTTCCCTTCATCTACTTATACAAACTGTACTTATTATTTTAATTTTGTTTTATGTAATGATACAAATACAAAAAAATGCATCCATGAACGTACTACATTGAATGATCTAACAACACTTATTAAATTAAGTTAATGACTTTGTTGTAAAATTCAATGTGGAGGACAAAGTTGAAGTATTCAGATTGTTACACAAACTCCCTTAAAATCTCACTTATTTATAAAGAAACTGAAATTGACACTAGGCCTGGTGGCATACACCTGTAATCCCAGTGAATGGGGAGGCTGAGACAGGAGGATTGAAAGTTTGAGGCCCACCTGGGCATCTTAATGAGACCCTGTCTCAAAATTTAAAAAAATATTTATTTATTTATTTTTGCAGTAGTTAACTTTTTTTTTAATTTGGTGAATTTTTTTTTATTAGAAGAATATAGAAATACAGTTCAGGGGGAAACATTATCAAAACATTAGCAATCAATGGATATAAACTTTGCTATCAAGGGGAAAACCAGATCATGGATAACTACCTTGGATTTTACCTATTGCAGTTTCCCCCAGAAGAACTCATGCGTTAAATGGGTAGCTTGTGGAGAAATGACATCCGCTTCTGGGATGGTTCCCCCATATTCCCAATCTCCAGACTCCTATGAGTTCTTCATATACCCTCCCCGCTCCCCATCCCTCTCCCTTCACCTCCAAGTATCCTATAGAGCCATCCCCCTAATGCTCTGAAAGTCATTCAATTTGCAGTTGTGTTAGGTTAGCCGTCAGCCCTACTGCTTCCCCATATATGCTAGCATCAACAGATGAGAGAAACCATTCGGCCCTTGAGTCTCTGAGATTGGGAGACTTCACTAAGCATAATTCTATCCATCTCTACCCCTTTGATTTCAAAAGACATAATATCGTCCTCTCTAATGGCCGAGTAGCATTCCATAGTATATATGTACCAAAGCTTTTGTATCCACTCATCAAGTGAGGGGCATCTGGGTTGGTTCCATAATCTAGCTATAGTAAATTGAGCTGCTATAAACATTGATGAAGCCACATCACTATAATATGCTGATTCTAAGTCTTTTGGGAAAATTCCCAGGAATGGGATAGCTGGGTCATAAGGTGGTTCCATCCTTAATTTTTTGAGGATTCTCCATACAGCTTTCCATAGTGGCTGAAGGCTGAGGATGTAGCTGGGTGGTAAAGCATCCCTGGGTTCAATCTTCAGCACTGCAAAATAAATCAAAGATAAAAGCAAAAATTGGAAATTTTTATCTTGTACTTTTCTTGTTACTCAAAAAACCCTCATTTATTCATAACGCTTTTTTATTCATTTAAGGTAGTCTTACATTTAGAAGGGCATCATTGTCATACAACTAAGAAAAAATGTATAATGACAGAGCAAGCCAAGGCTTATGCCATTCCATGTTTTCCCCCTTTGGGTTCCCCTAGATTCCATGTTTCCCCCCAACTTAACCCCCCTGGTAGTTGGGCTTCTCATGGAAGTCAAAGGTTCTCTCCTGGGTTGATACCACTATACTTGATCCCTCCAGCCTCCTTGGTATCCTTACTATTCCCTCCCTGTAGGATAATATATATGATGGAATAAGAGCAAGTCCTCTGAAGGGTTAATATATGATGATGAAGACATGGTCATGGGATGAAATTCTCAGGAACGCCTGAGAACTTAGACCTTAACAGGAACGCCTGTGGCTGGTCTAAAAGTTAGGGTTAACGTAGTCATGGGATGACATTCTCAGGAACATCTGTGGCTGGTCTAACTCCCATGTGAAGATAGGGTTAACGTAGTCTTGGGATGACATTCCCAGGAACGCCTGTGGTTAGTTTAACTCCCATATGAAGATAGCAATATTATTCAGTAATAGAAGTTCATGTTTGGGTGAAGGGAATAGGACATCTGGAGAGAAAAAAGATAAAGATATTATATAACCTGAGTTTATGATTAGATGAAGGACATAGACTCTTAGAAGTAGAGATGCAGGACATCTGGTAAAGATAGATAATAGTGCTACTCAGACAAAAGCTACCAACAAGGTGTTCATGGCCAATGTTTAATTGATTGCTGAATGGTAAACTATCACAACTGAACTGTAAACTAACACTGCTAACTTGTGAGCTATCCTAAGAAATAAATAGCTACACAGAGTGTCGCTGGCACTCTTGTGCAGTTTTGCCTTCAGTGCCCTGGTTTCCAGCCTCAGTTCTTTGGCAGCATCTCAGAGGTGATTGCGAGCACCTTTCACACCTCCCCCCATCCCTGCCACCCTCCTTTTGTCCCCCAGCATCATAGGCAAGGTTCTCCTTGCTCGTGTTAAAATTCATTCATGCTGAGGTTATTATTAGCTTAGCCATCTATCATACTGTTTCCGGTTGTATTCTAGCTTCCACAAATGAGAGAAAACATTCGGCCCTTGAGTCTCTGAGTTTGGGATACTTCACTCAGCATAAATTTTTCCATCTCCACCCATTCAGCAGCAAATGTCATGATATCATTTTCTCTAATAGCCAAAAAAAATTCCATTGTATATATATGTACCACAGTTTTTTAATCCACTAGTCAAGTGAGGGGCATCTGTGTTGGTACCATAGTTTACCTATAGTAAATTGAGCTGCTATAAACATTGGTGAAGCTGTATCTCTATAATATGCCAATTCTAGCTCTTTTGGGTCATAATGCTTTTTTAAACTAATTAACTAGGTTTCATTAGCACATATTAAAATGTGCTATATTATAGTTTATGATATTTATACAGTTGAAATATCTAATTTTATTAAACAATTTTATGTTATTCAAAGTAAATTTACATATATTGCTTCTGATTACAAACAAATCACATGAGGTAAATTAGTAAAATAACTGCTTCATTTAAACAATTCAAAGAAACTAAAGCTCATGAATTGAATTCACTGAAATTATACAGTAAGAGACAGAGGTTGGAATTGTGGCAGTTCCATGCCCACGTTTCCTTGCGTCCCTCAAACTACACCATAAAGTTTAATGATTTTTAAGCTTTAGGGAAGTAGAACTTAGAAAAAATGTTGTTTTTGCTATATAAACGCATGAAAACAACAAAAGGTCTCAGCATTGTCGTGAGTCCCCATGGTGCTTTTTGATTGGTGAGACAATTTCACACAATGGGAAGAGTAGAGTAAATGGTTTCTGGTCACATTTTTCCATCAGTTTGCTTTTGTGCTTTATTTGAGGGCAAAGCCTTGTATCATCCTTGATAAAAAGGGTGATAGAGTGAACTTTGCTTAGATCTGAAAGAATTCATGTGTTTTCTAATATATAAAGCTTCTGATAGGTGAAAGGCAGTGTGATCATAGCATGTAAAGTCCCTGTGTCTGGGTTGATGGAGTTTGGTTCTACACATACAATTCAGCACCTCTGTACACCGCACCGTTCAGCAAACATCTGGTAAAAGCAGAGCAGCGGGACTTCGCTAGTGGGTTAGTGTGCTCACAGGTTTGTTACGCTACTTGATGGAAAGAACTCAAATACTTAGTTATAGTTCCCATCCCTACAATGCCTGCAATGGCTTTGCTTTGTGATACCGCGAAAACCATTAAAGCATTTTTATTTAGCATTTAAATTCTGAAACAACATTGCAGATCTTTCTCCCAAAGCAACTATCCATAATAATCTTAGGGTTGTTTTTTTTGTTTGTTTGTTTGTTTTATTGTCAAAGTAATATGGAATCAAAATCACTAGTTTTGCTAAAACATTTCAGATATTTGCATGACTAATTCTGAGTGCATAGCTTAATATGACCATTCATTTCAGCAAAATGAGAGTGAAGGATAGAAACAGGCAGATGGGTAAAATGGCAGTCACAAACTAGATATGCAATAATTTGTCAACGGTGTAAATAGGAGGGAATAAAAGTACTCTTTTAATGTATGTTTCAAAAAGATATTCAGTTTTAATATTATGTTAAACCAGTGTTCACAGCTGGTAAAACTTAAATTCACCCCCTGTGAGAAAGTACATTTTCATGATAAAACTTTTATCAAAGTAAACTTCTGTAAGGAACCAGAAAAAAAAGGTAACATTTAAATTCACACTTGCTTCAACATTTAATTTGTAAGGTAAGCGACGACTACCTGTATTATCTCAGCAGTTCCCAGTAACAACTTTGAGTATGAGTGCTATTCTCATTTCAAAGATGGAGACCCCAAGGCTAGGTGTCGCATCGCCCAAAGTCATGAAGCTGTTACTTGGCGAAATCCAGATTCAAGCTCCATCTGCAAAACTCCAGGGCCACAGCTCTCTAATCAGATTCCCCAAAATATATTATAAATTTTTCTTTCTTTTTATAATATTTTTTTCTGATGGAAAGCACGAGGGAAACTTTAAAAGAATTGAAAACATTCTAGAGGAGGTCAAGATGTAAAAATATTGAAGGTTTCAAATGTTCTGTTGATTGGCAGCTGACTTTGTGGTAGGATCAGGTGATATGAAAACCTCAGTTAATGTTTCTGTTTATTGATGCACATTTATGTGTTCATTAATCAGCCACTCATTTTATGTTTATTCAGTGTTTGATATGAAGAAAATATTCATCCTTAACGGGTTTATTAAAACCATGCTATTGCTTTGAATAGCAATAGAAAATTCAGAAGAATTTCTTTCTAGGTCTAAACTGATGATTTGGTTTTATTATCACAAGCAAAATATGCCCTTAATAGACAATTAAGTAAGTGTTTAATTATTGTCTCAAAAATGGTTTCACATAAACCCTTCTAAAATTGAAGTTATTATGTGTGGCAGAAGATTTACAGAATGTAATTGGCTTCTGTCGAATAATTCCATACAACATGTTAATTTGTTTAAGTATCTGTAGGGTACACTTTATTCCTAATACATTCTGGCAGGTTCACCAGAAAACCATGTTGATCTGCTTTAGTTGCTTCATGGGAAAATTACTGATGATTTTTACATCTGTTACAATGATTTCCTACGCTTAAGGCTACTCTGCCTTTCTCTACGGTAATAAGTAAACAGAAAAACTCAAGGCATTCAAGTAAGCAGCCATTTTCATATTGGAACACGCCCAGACTTATTCCTACATGAAATTAGAGTATTGTTCTCAAGAAAAATCCATCCTAATTGTTGCAAGTTTTTCTGCCTTGTGCCATCTCTGAGTGTAAAAATGAAAAACAGAAAAGATGTATCTCCATCACCTACTTTAGTTTTCAATGTACTTTATGATTTTCTTTATTAACAGAATCAAGAGAGTTGAAAGCTATAGAAACAAAACTTTCTGTGGTGTAGAGGAGAAAATAGTATGAAATTATTATATTATACATTTTCTCAAATTTATTCAGTGGTTATTGTCCTACATTGAGATGTAGTACTTATGAATCCTCACAGGTCACCAAGTGTTTCATACATTCATGCTTATTGTATTTGTATTTGTAGATTTGAAAATAGGACCAAAATTTTGAGTCTTTGAAGTATAGATATTTGAGACTATAAACTAGTCTGAATTTCTTTCTAGAAGTGGATGGTCAAATATTGTTATTGGAAAAAATATCTTTTACTGAGAAAACTGAGTGCACACTTGGAATTAATGCAATCACATGCTCAGCCATGCTTCTCGTGGGGTCAGGCAGGCTGTGGAGTCATTGCTGAGGTCCTTGAGGGTGGCTTTGCCTGATCAATGCACATTTTATCCAGAGCTCTGCTCTGCTATGAAGAGAACTCAGAGCTCTCGGAAAAATTGCTAGAGATCTTGATGCAAGAGGGCTTTTCTTTTTTTTCTCCTTTGCTTAAGTGGAGATACTGGACAGCACTTGATGAGTGACTAGTTTCGTGTCAAGACACACAGGCTACTTGTTATAAGGGATACTAGAGACTACATGAAATATATGTTCATGGAGGGAAGATTAAAATCCTTACAAATTTATCTATATATCAAACAATTTCTACCTAACCCCTGTTTCAGAAATTGACAGTTTCCGCTTTGGTATAACAAGAAAGGAGAGATACAGAGACCAATGGAAGAGAATTCAATTCAACAATTAAACACTTAGATTTGTGGTCAGCAGAAATTGACCCAGGTACCAACACTATGTAATGGGGTAATAATAGATTTTTCAGTAAGTGGTACTGGGAAAACTAAATAATCAAAAGAGAATGGAGTGGGGCTCTCTACCTCTCATCAGACATGAGAATTAAGTAAGAATGGATCAAGAATGAAATGTAAGAGCTAGAATTATAAAGTCTTAGAAGAAAATATGGGAACAAATCTTCATGATGTCTGATAGATTCAGCAATATAACTACATACTTATATATATATATATTCTGGGTGTTCAATGAAATTGAGAACTTTTATGTTCCAAAAAATACCATCAAGAGAATGATTCTCAAAAATTTAAACAAGGTGATATGACTCAGCAATTCCACATTTAGGTTTATACCTCACAAAAATTACAAATTACATCTACACAAAAACTTATACACGCATGTTCATACCCAACGAGTTGTTTGTGATGACAAGAAATATCCTGAACTATCACTCAGCTACAAGTAGGAATGAAATATTAGTCCCTCCTAGAGGATGAATAAAAACATTATGCTAGATAAAGGAAGCCCGTTGAAAGGACCACACACTGGATGCTTGCAATTTTGTTAAATGTTTAGAATAGGAAAATAGTAGAGACAGAAAGCAGATAACTGGAACTCAAGGATTTGGAAGAGGAGGGACATGGGGAACAGCTACTAATTACTATGGTGTCTTTCAAGGGTAAATGCAATATTCTAAAATTAGATTTTATGAGAGTTTCACTAGTCTGTGTCTACTACATTGGAAAGCACTGAATTTTACATTTCAACTGTGTATTTTATAATATATGATCTATATCTCAATAAAGTTTTCAATAATATGTTACTGGGGGAATAGCTGAACAGAGTCTTTGAATAAAGAGAGCACGTGGTCTGAGAATGGAAACAGCTAGAGAGACCAATGTTCTAAACCAGTACCAGAGTTTTCCTGTCCTGCCTGTGAATGTGTGCTGACCTTCCGGCTGCACCAACCTAAGAGAGAGACTCATCTACCACAGAACCGGACTCGAGTGTGAGAGTTTCCAACCCAGGCACAGGCCCAGCTGGCTCTGCATGCCAGAGCTCAGGTTATACCTTTGAGTGTCCATTCAGTCACAAACAGGAACCACCCCATAGACCTTAAGAGAAACTGAGAAAAAAAACCTTCAGAATTTTCCCTCCTGGTGGGGCTCAGATGTATCTGATTCATTTATGAGCTTGCTATGATGACTAGCTTTTAGCATGGGCTAATGATATAAAATTCACAAATTAAAATTTACATGCCATTTGTTATTATAAAAATGTAAACCTAGAAAGACTGCTAATGCATGGTACCTTTATGAGAAAGGCAAACTATAAAAGTGGTTGGAATCAAAGTACCCTCTAACTCATCCGAATTTTCACCAGCTGCTCTATCTCCATTGCTTCTGCATTCCCAAGGACACAGAGTCACAGTGACATGTTTACTGAATATTAAGTACAGTTTGAACAAAAAGTTCAATTGTCAGCTTCAGAGCATGACCAAATATTAGTTTTGCCAATTTGCTTTTCCAAATGGTTCACTGGCATTTGCATGGTGAGTCTGTGAATCGAAGTCAGTAAACACAGCCTGCTATTATCTCCTTGTTATTTCCTCTCTTCTTGGGGAATTTCTAATAAAAAGAAAAATGGATAATCTAAATATGGCTAGTGACTCAGCAGAATGACAAGTGTATAAAGTTTGAATGCGATTTTTGGTGACTCATTCTCTTATTTTAATAATTATAATCAAAAGAGTTTACTTAGATAATTGAACTAAATAAGGAGATTTTGCAATTAGAAATACTCGTTTACAAGTGTCCCACAAAACTACAAACTGTATTTTTCATGAAATAGTAGCATTCCTGGAAATTTAACTCAAGGTTTGATTGTTCTGCATTATCTACTTTTCTCCTTGATTGTCTACTATTGCATTTTAAATTCTCCTTAAGGAATGAGAAAACATAGTGAGAGAATAAAAAGAATATTCCTTTATGTGCCCCTAATAGAAAAGATGCACAAAGGGTAGCTAACAATAGAGAAATGAATGCATTTGAGTAAAAGTAAGGAAGATGAAGGGAATATATTGAGGTAAGTGGTGTTTGAGAAAAAGCTAAATGTAAGTGAAAACAGCCCAGGAAAGGAAACAACCCAGTTTTCTTTTTTTCTGAAAATAACTCAGAATCATTTTAAATAGTGATATTACTCTGCCTTTTAGCCTTGGACTTGACCCACAGCTGTTATAAAAATAATCTCAGCATCAAATTTTACATTCATTAAACAATAGCACAGTTGGCAGAGAAAAACTCCACCCTGCTTCTCTGTGCATTTTAAGGTTATGGGTGTGCATTTGAGCACAGTATTGCCAACCAGGTATTTCACGCTGACTCTCATAGTGGCGTCTGTAGGATGAGAATCAAAGCTTCCTTAACAAAATTATTCCTCTGCTTGGGCTCCTAGACTAGATGCCAATCAACAGCTCTCTGCCTGCACAATTTGGTGTGAGGCCTTCCGAACAAAAGGTGAACGCAGTGGGATGGCATGATTTATTAGAAAGTCAAAGCTCAGACTAGTCACTGACACTGTGTTCACCCCAACCCCAACGAACCATCTCATAATACACTCTTAATCCGTGACCCCGTGAAGGACAAGAATATAAGGTAACTGATTCAACGTTAAAGGGCGTGTAGAATCTGTTCCTAAAATGATTGTCCCCGTGTTTCATCCTCTAATGATAAGACAGAAGTGGCAATGCTATTAGCAACCGCACCGTGATAGTACATTTGCTGCAAGATCTGGCTCCTTTGCTGAACAAAACCTGTTGATCTGGATATTTTGTTTTTGTTTTTTGCTTTTTTAATTTTTTAACGTTAGCTTCTCAGCATAGCTCTTCCAATTTACCAAAGTATTTCTTTTGCTTGAAACCAATAGTGAATATAATTATCGAATGGTTTCCAAGGCTTTGGTGGATGCAAACGTGAAAGAATACAATTAATCATTGTAAGTGCTGATAGTATTATTTGTACATGGTGCACTTTCGAAAACTCATCTCATGATTCTCATCAATGCTCTGAATGACTTCAAAGGTACTCTGCGGAGGTCTAGCGCAGAATGCAGTGTGGGAAACGCTGCAGACACACTGAAGCGCTTGCTGGCCATGCAGCAGGGCTGGGTGTTGCTAAGAAACCGCAGCTGAGACAGGCAGGCAGCCCGGTGACCAGCACAGGGCAGCAAGCACTTGGGCACCAGGGCAGGGAACCTCCCTCCTGAAAGCACAGACCAGGGTGCCATGCCCTTGAACCGTAGGAGTGTGTCTGCTTTCCCAATTACCCTCAAAATCTCTGTGCAATAGAATCCCATTTATCAAATCCTTGTTATGGATATATGAATATTTAAATATTAACATGCCATGATTAGATTATATGCAATTATGTGTGATACTTTTCTATATCCATATATAACTACATATTATGAGTTCTGAGGATTGAATAATACTACATGTAATATTGTTTTCATATTAAACTTAAATGTTACATTATGTATATATAGATAGACATAGTCCTAATCCTTATGACTCCCTTACCAAAGAACATTTGTCTTCATTGACACATGAATAGAACCATATTTCATAATTTCGTTAGTATTTAAAAAGGACAGGTGACTGTGAATGATCAATTAAAACCCAGTTTAATGATACAACTTACTATTCATGTCAATTAACCTTTTGAATGATAACCCCTTGCCACATAATGCTAAGACGCGAGTTTGCTTTTCTTCTAATTATTGTGTCTTCTGGGTTCTCTTAATTCTGCAATCAATTATACATATTTTATAATCTTCATTCTGTGCAAAATTTAAATTTAGACAATTTCAGTAGCATTCACATTTTTGGGCCCATTTTTAGGTAGGATCATTTATGAAACTATTTTTAAAATTCATTTGAATTTATCATATATATTTATCTATGTTATTTGAATTATGATGAAAATGAAAGACATAATTCTGATTTTTTAGAAAGGTGATGTAGAAAATATTTAGGAAATACCAATATTTATTTCACTTCATGAGATTTGAACATGAAAGTAACTTAAAAGTTGTACCCCAAAATATAAATTTTAAGTTTTCTTATTCGTAAGAGGTCAGCGCTAACTGCTTGAGGTGGTGGAGAATGTTCTGTTTGTCTGCTCTGAAGCAGTGCTGGCCAGCAGTGCTTCAGAGCACACTTGTGGGCTGCTGCAGAGGGGGTCCCGGCACTTGCTCAGGGACAATGATTCGGTCTCTGGTGCTGTCCCGGTGTTTACTGCTGGAAACACCTCGGTGAGAGTCTTCCCTATCCATGTGAACCCAGTCACAGTGACATCGGCACCCCCTTCTCCTTTTGAACATGCCAGGGAACACAGGCCAGGCGAGGGTCCTGTTCTTTGGGAGTGTTTGTCCTCTGCAACCTTGACGCTGGAATCTAGGTGCCTATGCAACAGGCAAGCCTTCCCCACTACCCTTGAGAGCGTCACCCTGTGCTGTCTGCCTTTTTCCAAGGGTCACCTCATGACTGAGGCTCATGGAGTTGAGTCCAGTACAACTGAGGTCATTCAGGTCTCCCACCCAGGGCTGCTGCCATCATGTGGTGCACATGGTTGTGCAAATTGAGGACACTTCAGAGGCATGTCGGAGGGTCAGACCCTGTCGTCAGTCCCACTTGGTGTTTCAAAGTAACCAGGAGGGCTTGCTGCCTGCTCTGTGGAGGTCATCATAGTGCAGTAGCTTGAACTGAGACAATGACGAAATGTAAGGACCTCCCAAGCTGAGGCTTGCACAGCAGCATCCCCAACCAAGAAACAGGCTGCTTTCAGGCCTGTCCCCCATGAGTGAGCAGGCCACAGTGTCACCACTGTGCCCACCTTGATCTGCATAGCTCTCTTGCCCCCTCCTATGAACTGGTTTCATAGTTTCTGTGCAGAATTTTATTGAACACTTTATCAAACAGGAATTAACATTAATAGTGACCGAACTCTTCTAGAAAATAGAAGAAAAGGGAATACTTCCCAAATCATATTATAAAACAAGCATTATCCCAGCACTAAAACAAGACAAAGGTGTATAAAAACAGAAAACTGAAGACCAATATAACCCATAAACCTAGACAATGGATACCAGTAGAATTCTGATGCCTGATATAAAAAGAGCAAGAGCAAATCATGACCAAGTGGGATTCATCCCAGGAATGCAAGGTGTGGGCTTCTCATGATGGACACACACATCCTGACCTGAAAACTTACCTGGCAGCCAGAGGGAGTGGAAGAGGTGAGAGCAGCTTGAAAAAGGAGGAAGTTGAAGGCAATATAACATTTAATTATAAATTTTTCTGTAAAGCTACAGTATCAAGATGGACTTGAATTGGGAAAGAGAGCAAATATAAATTGATAGGGCAGAGCAGAGAGCAGAAACGGGACAACTGATTTTGACAAAGGTGGAAGTAATTAATGGAGGAAGAGTTTCTTTCACAGGCTGTATTGGAGTACTTGGATATGCACATGCAAAACAAAGACCGACTCACAAGACTCATGCATGACCCACATCAAAACACAGGAAGAATAAAATATTAATACTTTCTCACTCTCTATGAAATTTCTCTCTGTAGTCAAATTATAATCATGATAGGTTTGTTGAGCATAAAATTTAAAAAGCCGTTACCGTGCTTAAACTACAGCTTCTAGATAGCCTGAGGCAGCTACCAGAGGGATCATCTTTCCACAGGGCAGAATATACTTCAGCACAGTGGCTCTTGGGGACGGTGGCTGTGTCACAAAACTGCTTTCATCCAACACAGGGTCTCTGCTGGTCAGCAGGTCTCCTGCCTTGTGCCTATCCCAGGTGCCCTGAGCATAGGCCTAGGCTCCCCTGAATCGTTTCTAATGTGGATCTGGCTTCTGAAGGCCTCTCTCCCTGGAGGCTCACGCTGCATCAGCCTGTGTCCGGGAGGATGCGTAGAACATGGGTTTTACTCTGAACGGAAACTGCAGTGGAGGATTTCAAGTGAGAATATATGACTCAGGGGCTAAGGAGATGTGTCCTGAAGGCAGCGCACTTACCCAGGGCACGGAGCCCTGGGTTCAATGCTAAGAGTCACAGGGAGAAAATATGTGATCAGAAGGAATTCTGACTTTGATTTTATGTCTGCTTCACCTCAGCTCGCAAATACCAAGTGCACTCTGGGTAGCAAAGCCCCGCAGAAGGCGGATTTCCGGAGAGAGACAAGCTGTGAGCTCTGCAGCTTCAAGGAGACCTCAACTCACTCCACTGTAAGAAACGGAAAGAGGCGCTGCCAGGCGGGGGTCCCGGGTGCTGCTCTCCGTGCCCATGGCAGGTGTTGGGATCCCACCAGGGAAACCCAAGAAGACTGCTCAGCCTGACCAGGAGCTCAAGCCAGTCCGAGAAAAGGAGGGCTGTTCAGTTCTACCAGGTCTCCTGCCGTTCTTTCCTCTCTTCTAAGTGGAAGTTTTGTCATAAAGTATCCTGTTTTACCTCTACCTTTGAAGAAAAGTTCTTGAAGTGATTAAATTGATTCTATAGCCACAGGTAGCTGGTCCTTAGAAAGTACACTTTCTCAGAAAGAAATGTACCCACTTTAAGAAAAGTCCTAGGCAGGGAGTAGAAAAAGCAAGAAAAAATAACTCAATATTTTTCCCCCAGGTGACTGAGGATTTGTTGTTGCATGGAAAAACATTTGTTCTGTTAATGACGACCTGTAGTACATATACGTCCACCCTTAATATAAACTCGAGGCATGAGACATGCAGGAGAGGTTGGCACCATCATCAGGGACCCCCCAGGGCCCTGGGGCAGTAACATGGGAACCGGATGTCACCGTGGGAGGGGTTCCCTGTGCCAGAGGAGGCCCGTGATTGGGAATCTGGTTTATAGAGCTGCCATGCTCCCCTTCTGGGCGGGCTCAAGCAAACACCCTCTCACCCTGGGTACTGGACTGAATTTTCCCAGGAAGAGAAGGGGCAGTGACAACGAGGTCCTCTGCAAGCTGAGCCTTGGGCTCCTGGGCAGAGGGTGCAGGTCTGGGGCCCCTCAGTGTGCATGTCTTGTCCTTCAACCACGTAGTTGTAGCTCTCTTTGTTCAGACAGTCTTGACTCTTCAGAAGTGTGAACATTTATTTTCACATTGCTGCTCATAAATAAAGATGCCAGTCAGCCTCACTAGAGACAGAAGCCCACAGCAGGCTGATGTGAAAGCGGGTGAGGAGGGGTCCTGTGTGATGGAGCCAGGGGCTGGAGTGAGGTGACTGAGCCATGGCACATCCAGAACCTCTGGCAAAGATGAGGCATGGAGGGAATTCTGCCCTGAGGTCTTCAGAGGGCACGGCCCTGCTGGCACCTGGAGTTTGGAGTTCTAGCCTCCAGGACTGTGAGAAAACAAGTTTGACTTCTTTTAAGTCATTCAACCAGTAAGGGGTGAGCGCCTGTCAGGAGGCAGCCACAGGAAAATCCTGTCCTGGCAATCTCCCACGGAACACGCCATGCTTTAGGTCAGAAAGACTGGCGTAGGGATGAGCAAGGGTCAGAAGTTGGTGAATGGTACTGTTTTAGTCAGCTTGTTCGCTGCTGTGACTAAAAGACCCAACAAGAACAATGTACAGGAGGAAAAGCTTACTGGGGGCTCGTGGTTTTAGAGGCCCATGGAAGGCCAGCTCCACGGCTTGGGCTCCAGGTGAGGCAGACCATCATGGTGTAAGGGGGTGTGGTGGAGGAAGGGCTGACATGATGGTCAGAAGCAGGGAGACTCCACGGCCTGAAACAAAGACTCACCCCCGATGACCCAGCTCCCCCGCCACACCCTATCGCCTTCCGTTACCACTCAGTCAATTCCCAGCACAGGATTAATCCACTAATTGGGTTAAGGATCTCAGAGTCCGATAATTTATCCTCTGTGCCTTCTTGTATTGCTTCACACATGAGATTTTAGGGGATGCTTCACATCCAAACCATAACCAGTACCCCAGGAATTTTCTGAACATGTTTCTTTTAAGCAGAGTTAATATAGGAATGGGAACCTTAGGTTGTGGTGTGTTCTTTACATTCCGGGTGAATGTAAACTTCTGGACCCATCACTAACTTTGCCTGACTTTATCACGGCCCCTGAGAATGTGAAGGCTGCTAAGCACCATTCTCTGCTCTCAGTAAATCGACGCCACCCGTTTTCATCAATGCAATCTCTCTAATTTAATTAAAAGTATTTGTCACATACAGTGAATGCAGGAGTGAGTCCATCACGGTAACTGCTTTATGTCTCCTAATATTCATTTATTCATCCTAATTGTTAGCAGAATTCGGTCTTTGATTTGGGCCTGGTCTGTCCAGAAAGAAGATAATATTTGCCAGCTTTCCTTTGAGTTAAGCATGGGCATAAAACCGAATTCTGGGCATTGGAATTTCAATAGTAGTGTCTGTATTGAGGGCACGTGCCTTTCTGTTCTTCTTTCTTACCTTCTAATGGGTAAAATGCAGATGGGAAGGCTGTAACTGGAGCAGCCATGCAGGTCCATGAGGTAATTGTGGGAGTTGGGACCTGCATGGAGAATGGTATGCACAGCTGAGGTCTGACCTTAGTGCTGCAGCAGTACAATGTCACCTAGGCCTGCCATTCTTCATGAGAGAGAAGTAGCTATCTTATTAGTTGCATTTCTGATTCAGTTTTGCCTTTTACTTTTTTACATCTAAATCTAAACCTCTATTACACATAATTTATGATTATTTATTTATTTTTAAAGTTTCTCTTTATATATATGCATATATTATTACTGCATTATAATTTTACACAATAATGAGATTACTCATCACATATTCCTAGAATCACACAAATCAGCAACACAATTTGTTTAATATCTGCCCCCCTACATCCCTCTACCTTCCTTCTCCCATCCCTTGATCCCTTGCCTTGCCTTTCTTCTGGGTCCTATATTTTTCCTAAAAAACCTGAATATAGTGACATAATTCTTATACCTATGAAGATATGAAGAAAATACAGTATATACAGCTACAGTATATACAGTGACATTTATAACTGCTTTGAATGTACCTTACTTTATCTCAGTTCCAACATTTCCCCTTCTCCTCCCTTCCTATCATCATCCCTTGTTATTCTTTAAAATATTTAACAATGAGATTAAACATTTACGTTTTTGTACAGGTGTGCAGCATAGCTTATTCAAATATCTTATGATATTTGAATCTCATAAATATTAATATTTTGCATTTTGTTCTATGGATCCAATACATGAGTTTGTCTACCTTACTCCCTAGCCTGGGTTTAAGTCCAGCCTCCACAAATGAGGGAAACCATTTGGAACTTGACTCTCTGGATTTGGCTAACTTTGCTCAGCATGATTTCTTCCAATGCCATCCATTTACCATCAATAGATGCAATATCACTGTTATGATCATTTCTAAAGGACAAAGTCTATATCATATTTTGCTTATTTCACACATTGATGTTCCAATTCACTGCATGTAAATGACATATTAACTCTCCAATTGCATCATTATTAATTTATTTGTGGATTTCTTTGGGCAGCATTAATAAACTTACTGTATAATGGGCATTTTCACAACATTATCAAATGCACACATGAAGAAGACTGAAGCTACCTGTTTGACTCTGGTGAGCTTCGTTGGGTTCTTCCTCCATTTCGTATACACCCAAGGTATCTTTAAGATAAGAAAAACTCAGCAAGGTTTTATTTTTCCATTTCTCTTACTCAAAAGCTGAGACCCAGAATTTTAAATAAATCATTCAAGAATTTCAACTCAGTTCTCTCTAAAGCCAATGTCATGTCTATTCAATGCAATTATTCCCTAAAGAATCACAGTAAAGAGTAGTGGTTCAGCAGGGAGAGAGCTTGCCTGGCGTGCATGAGGACCTGGGTTCAAACCCAGCATCACACATACAGCTAAGTGTTGGAGAAACAAAGGTCGAATGAAAAATAAATTAAAACCTGAATCTCTCTTTTTCTCTCTCCCTATCTCTTAATAAAAAAAAGAGAAGCACAATAAAAATAAATATCAGGAACCCAATGGATAAATCAGTGTGTGCTATGAGAAAAGCCAAGAGAGTCCTGTGAAATTACAAACAAGGAGCCTCTGCTTTGGAAGAGCAGCAGTAACTTCTCATCATTCTGTCACCAATTTCCCCCAGCTTCTCACACACAGAGCACGGTCAGACACTTTGGACTTCCTATCAAATCCCTTTAATTACCAATTTTTCTTTCCTGACAGTGTTTTCCGTTCTTTAAGGAAGACACGCGTAGTATTCTCCTGACACGACGTGACTCTCCATATCTCCAGCCCTGTAGAGGCTGATGTCTAGAAACACAGATAAATTATCCAGGATCCATTCCATTGCTAATTACCGGCATATTACTAAATCACAAGGCAATCCAAACTCTGTTAAATGGTGAGATTCTCTTTGTAGTTAACAGCACCAGATTGAATGGCTCGCAGTCAAGCAGCTTCCTACTCCACGTTCATCTTTCTTCCTTAAGAACAGAATTGTGTTTGGGCAGGGGCATGAGTGCGGGTCCTATTATCGGTGGCATGTGACACAGCTGCTTGTCTCCAGAAAAGGAGAATCAGCAGTTTTCATGGAAATCACACTTAAAAGACCGATCCCTACCCCAAAAGTCGTGAATTGCTTACTGTTTTGGAGATTTGTTAGCCCTTTTGTGGCAATAACTTAGGGTGTCTCCCATCACTTTGGAAGCTTTTGGAAACATTTCAGCGTGTAGATTTAATCCTCAATTCTCTCCCTTCTTTGGATACAATTCAATTTTATTTCCATGACTTGTTGGTGGAAAGGCAATCAAATCCTCACAGCAGATCTGTTGACTCTTGAATGGTAACAGTAACTTACTCCTTGATGAGCTTGTCCTAAGATTATTTACCTTGACAACCAGCATCCAAGAAACCATCAACAAAGTCAATCTCAGAAGAAGCAGTAGGCCCTGCAAAGATGGAATTGCTAGCGGGACTCTTTACATCTTCAAAGTGGTAGATTATTCAGGAACATGAATTCCACCTGGAAGCAAATATTCTTAACATTTTAGTGTATGTTCACACAATTGAATTTTGATGTATTCTTATAATGTTTACATTGTACTGCTTAAAATGATTAATTCAATTTATTGCTGCTGCACACTCAATAATGAAGACATTATTATTCTACTCCCAGGTGAGATCAGGACAGGACATTTTTCTAAGAAATGCAAATATCAGCTTTCTACTCTATATAGAGCTGGATACCTTTGGCACAAATCTGCATCTAGCAATTGAAAATTTCTACCAATGACTGTGAGTTCCTGCACAGAACATCTACATGTGTCTCTCCTCCCATGCATCTAAATCCTGATGTTGTCCCTGTTTGGGGACCTCATTCCCTGCACGTACTAAATTCTGACCCCAAGGATTTATCAGGGTATTTTTGCCTTCATCATCAGCTATTATTACCCTAACTTTTTCCAAAGTGCTTTTGTTAAGCTCCAAGTTGTGTTTAGTGAATGAACAGCTAAGGTGTCTGTATCTGTGAAAAGATTACTAAGACGTTTAAGGAATCGTTCTACATTTTGGTCTGGGACAGGATCAGGGTTCAGGGGCAGTGCCCTGTCTTGCACCCAGGGACCACTCTGCTGGGAGGAATGGTTCAGTGCATGCAGTGCAGGTCTGTCCTGTGGGGCTGGCAGTGTGTGCCTCTTTCCTAGTCTGATCACAGCAGCGGTGTGACTGTTAGACTTGACACTCTCAGTTGTGACAATTCATTCTCTTGGGGCAGAAAGACACCCAAGGTGGAAACTGGCCTTGGATCTCCAAGCTCTGTCTCAGCATAACTCCTAGCCCTGCCTCCCCTTTTGGGGTTGTCCTTCTGATTCTAGGCCCCCTGTGTCATTTTCCCACCTCTGGGAGGGCTTTCTGTTGATCTGCAGCGCTCCGCTCACCTTCTCCTGCACATGTTCTGTGTGTCTCTACCTCGGCTTCTTTCAGAACTGCATGGAGACTCATGAAGTCAAGGGCATGTTCGGTTTCCCCTCAGGTCAGAGGCTCTCTGGTTGCTTGGTTCCTCCAGACCCACAGCTGCACACCCACCGGACGCTGCTGAGCTGCTTTCACAGACGTCTGCCTCTCCTCGCCTTGTCTGTTCCTCTCCAGTTGCTGCTCCGGCACAAGTGTGTGTCGCTGTCTCAGAGTAGTACTGAGGCCTCCTCCCAGGGGCCCTTTTAAAGGTTGTCCTCTTCCTTCTGACTTCTCAGTTGTCCTGTGGGTGACATTTGTTCCTAAGTTCCTTTTTCTCCTTGCTTCCAACACCCTCACCTTGCTTGTGAATTCCCTTCTGCTTCCAACCCAAATTCTGACCCACCAAAGTAACTCTGTAAATGACTCCTGTTCACTTAATTCTCTGATATTACAAGTTTCAGAAAGTCTGATTTACTCTGTGCTGGAAAAGTCCGCTGTAAGGAGCCTTGAGACCAAAAAAGAGGAAACACATTCAGGATTCCCGGAGAGCAATTGCCTGGGAACTTCTGGCTGGGAGTAAGCTCCAGAGTGGCCGCAAACCTGCTGGATCCCCATGATCAGGGTCAGAGAGACAGGGACCATTCAGTGGACAGAACAACAGTGACTTTCATCCAGGATGGAGAACCTGGTTTATCCTAAGCTGACATCAGAGACATCAGGCACATGCCATGTCCCTTGAAGGAGACCTCAGTGCTTGCTCTCACTTCACTATGACTCCTCAGCTATGGTCCAACTCAACCTCACCACCATGTCTAATGGGGGCTGGGGATGAACTGCTGGAGCCTGGGTTTCAGAGTGGGAAACTGGGAGAATTTAAAGGAAGGAAGACTGTAGGGCCCCATTAGGAGAAATGCTGAAAGTAATGTTGAGAGCAGAGAGAGCCAGTGATGGAGGCTGTCAAGTAAGAGGGAAGATGGAAGCCGTGGCAGAAGGAGGTTGGAGAACCCAGGAGATCACAGCTGGAAGCACCAAGACTGGAAAGGGTCTTGCTCTCCTGCTGGCGGCCGAGGACCTGACTGGGAGCCTGAGCTTGGCACTGGGGGAGCCCAAAACCTTCACTGTGCCCTTAGTGCTTGCTCCAGAGAATTTACCCAGAAAGGACAACACTTAATCTTAATTAGTAGCTGCACTGCTTGCTTCAGCAAATGCCCAGTAACCCATGTGTTAAAGAGGACAGTCCACCGCCCCAGTTAAACGCTCCCTGATGCAGACTCCCTTCACGATGCTCGCTTGGCAGCTTCTACTGGTCCTAAAGTAAATATTATGAATCTCCAAACGGTAATCACTTCCTGCCTTCAGGAGCTGCCAAGAGCACTTATTTCCCCCATCTGCAGCTCTGCAGAAACTGTCAAGGCAGGGTTCTTTCTAAAAGCAGATGTTATCAAAAATTTAGTTTTGTTTATTAACTGCTTTGAAGCAGCATTTTAGCAACATCAGCTCTCCAGGGCTTTCACCAGTATCTACCCAAGAAGCCCCTGGTGCCGTGGACCACCGGGAAACTGAGACCCCGGACCCCAGCTAGGGACTCCCTAACGCCTGGGTAAGAAAGAGCTCTGAGCATCAAGCTCTTTCCTCAAGTTCTCAAATCCTAAATTTACTATGGCTATTAGAAAGTAAAAGCTATTTTAGGGACCCTTGGTTTATCAGGTCAGATTTGAAAGCTTTATTTTCAGTGGAAAATTGCCCTCAGTTGATCCTCGTCATGAGTTTGGAAACCTGGGGAATACTTTTGCTAGGAAGAGAGAAGGGCACAGAGAATAACTCTGTTCTTGACTTTCTTCCTTGGCCTGGAGTTTGGAAAGTTTCTCTTCATACTGATATCCTTTTGCCAAATAATATCTCAGACCAATGATGCAAGCTTTATCCAGGCTTCTTCAGTCTTGCTAGCTTCACTCAAGAGAGTTAGGCACTATGCAATGTGCCTTCCCAAACCTTCCTGTGACTAGCACCCATGGCATTAGACTGGGGTCCAAGGCATAGGGTGCAGAAGCGCGATTTCCACCTGAGCCAGATCAGACTCCTGACTTCTTTCCAGTGTACACCGAAACCCCTGCCTCTTCCCTTCCAGACTCCTGCTCTTTAAATATATTTACGGTGTAAATCCAGATGTCAGCTGTGCACTCTGGATAATGCTTGAAAAAAAGAAAAAAATTATTCTGCTGAGAGGAAACTTACACCTGAATAAGAATAAAATTTCAAAACTACAATGGTATGTTCAAAGCTAAAACCCTTTACATCTCAACTCCCTTGTAAAATTGAATCCCATCAAGAACAAAGCAAGACCCATCCAGCTGATTGTCAGCGTGGGTTTCATTCAGAGCTGAGAGCCACTGCCCAATACTTTAGAAATTCTTTATATGACACTAAATACACATAATAATCTAGAATAAGTCAAGTAATTTACAATTTAGGGCTCCTGAATCTGTACCAGTTTAATCCTGTAATGTCACAAAACATCAGTGCAAGAAAACATTAAATGGAAACTTTATTTAATGGGGAAACGTTTTGGATGGTAGTGATGAATATTTTTGAGACCTACTAATGATGTTTGTATGATTTCTCTAAATGTATTTGCTGCATCAGGAAAGTTATTGGGCTGTTAAACATCAGTTTCCTCGTGTGTAAGATATGTGTGTCTCCCAGGTGTGTGTGAGTGTTAGAAATCAACAGTTTTAAGATCCTCTGACTCACAGGAGCATCCTCACCAACCATGCTCTTTCCAGGCCTCTCCTCTGGGGACCCTTTTCTTGATGCTCTTTGGGAGTAGATTGTTTTTCCATAAATTCAAAAGTAAGTGCACATTTTCATCTGCCTAGATGCAAGGTGGCCACAGTGCTATCTGGCCCAAGCCAGCTTGGCCATTCCGGCTCGGGTGTGGCAGGGGCGGTGACACAACACTTCCTTCAGCACCACCATTCCTCTTTACCCTCCCTGCTCTTGTGCTCATCAGTTCTCTCCCTACAACCCTCACTGGCCTCTTACTGGGCCTCTTACCTTATCTGGCATCGGTACTTTGTCCACTATTAACTTGGAGAGAATGTTTAATTCATGAATTTCACCACACCATTGTACCCCCCAATTTCTCTGAAGTTGTGGGGGCACAGGCTCTGTACTCAGCTGCCTGGATGAGTAGCTGCTCCCGCCACCGTTGGCTTTCTTACCTCTGGAAAGACTGCAGGAGAAGTCCCTGGTCCCCAGATTTAATTCTAGTAGCTTTGCTTGCCCCAAATCCATAGTGATCTGAAAATACTATGTGGAAAATTTTAGAAATAATCAATACATTAATTTTAAGCCATGCCCCTCTCTGAGGAGAGCAGTGGAGGAGAGCCGCTGAGTCCCCCCCTCACCCTGCCCCCCGTTCTTCTCAGGAAGGAGTCAGGCTGTCAAGGTCACTTCGACCTTCAGTACTCGAGCTCCATTATTTACCTACTGAGGTCCGAAGTGCAAGAGTGCTGGTGCTGTGGATTGGGTACGCCCTGGAGAAGCTGGAAGAGCTCCTGTGAGCGAGAAGGTGGAGGTGCCCACTGCTCAGTCTCAACAGGAAAGGCCTGCGTCTCCGCTGCGGTGCTGATTGTGGATTCAGGCATTCTAGGGGTCTTGGCCTTAACCCCAGGGAGGAGCCACTGTAACAGCATCCCACGTAGCACTGGCACAAGAGCTGGCAGTGATATGTGCTACAGGGGGCAAATGTACCCCATAAATGACATTCTGGGGTTAAGTTTTCTCAAATTTGTTCCTAAATTTCCAAGTGAACATCTGTTGTAAATTTTATCTGAAAAACAACATCATTGGCTCACAGTAAAGCGGTAAGACTTTAGTCTAGAGTCACTGCTCTAATCCTGTGCCTCATTGTTTTGCACCTGTGCTGTTCCTTCCTGCACACAGCTGCCACAGGCACCGCTGGTAGGAGTTTCCAGTGGCACTAACAACACCCCCACTCGGGTGTACTGGACAAACATTTAAGAGACAAAGAAAGCAAGCAGATTGAGTTTGCGAAAGCAGACTAAGTAAGGGTTTTGCTAGAAAACCAAAAGCAATGAAAGATGATTAAGGCAGTCTCCGAATAAAAATCAAAAAGGAGCTGGGGATGTAGCTCAGTAATAAAGCACCCCTGGTTCAATCCCCCGTACTGTAAAAAGAAGAGGAAGGGATGAAATAAGGAAGGAAGGGGGTGAGGGAGGGAGGAAAGAAGAAGGGAGAAAGGAAAGAAAGGAAAAAAGGGAGCGAGAAAGAGAGGGAGGGAGGAAAGAAGGAAGGAAGGAATGCAGGAAGGGAAGAAAAGATAAAATACAGGGATAAGAGGGTCAATTGATTGACAGGGTGAACGCAGTAACGATCCAATTAGAGCAGAGGGGAGCATGGAGACAAGAGCATATTGCTCTGGGAGCAGATCCTAGAATCAGGTCACCAGGTCTGTGGGGTCTTTAGGAAGCCTCAAGACTACTAGGGACTTAGGTTTCTGCCCTATTCTAAAAGCCACACCTCCACCCAGGCCATCGAATGCAACCCCAGGAAGCTCTGGACTTCAGTGCTCTGAGATGCTCTTTAGCTTTGCTGTTTCCTGAAATCATCCTCTCATGCAATGCTCTCTAGGAAATATGTTTCTCACAAGTGCACACTGTTTCCAGGTTAGTCACTGAATACGCTTCACACCTACTTTATAGCTTCCACTTCCAGCCCATGAAAATGTAGGTTTGCTACTCCATTAGCAAAGCCAACAGAGCAAGGTGTGCTCCAGAGCCTGTGTGCCGCTCAATGAATTCAATCGACATCCACTTGGTGTGAGCCGCGGTGAGAGAGAGTCAGACAGTGGAGCCAATAAGCATGTTCAGTTTTACAAGTGGGCTAACGAAGCAGGCTAATCAAACATCACTGAATGAAATACAGGTCACAGGTGAGCACGGAGATTTCAAAATTGGCAAAGTGGTCATTAAAACTAAGCCAATATTTACAATATCATTATAAAGTTCATTGAAACAGAGTCCCTTGAAATTCACTTTTTACAAGGTTTAGCAGAGCTTCTCCAAAAAAACACCCTCTCATGACTGAATAATTTGTCTTCCATTCTTGTAATGAACCAGGATTACACTGATAAGTAATGCACAAAATATACATGGGTGGAAATGGTCGTCTGCTTCCCTTTCCTACGTTGTTCTTTGCTGTCTGATTTTTCTGACCCCTGTGGCTGAATACCGTTTATGCAGGTAAGTGCTCCAACAAAAGAATCCTAATGAAACCACCTATTCATTTATTAATTCCCTAGCTATTTGGTGCCTACAAGGTGCCAAAACACTGATAACACAAGGACAGAATGAGGTACAACCTTGGCCCTGTTTTGTGCCTGTTCCCATAAGGAATGAGGGGAGAGTTACTGAGAATCACAGCATAGACACCAGGGCTCATGCCTGCATGGTCAAAGGAAGGAAATCAGAGACACAGGAGTTAGAACTTTCTGTTTTATCAAAGACTTCTTTGGAAAAACACAGCATATGATTCTTTAAGTAAAATCATGTATATCCACAATGAAGTAGTGAAATTGAACACAGTCTTTTTGAGAAGTGAGAAGTTAATAAAATCATTTCTGGTTTGTTCCAGTATACACTAATGGAGCAATTAAGGACCAAAAAATGTCAAGGTGACTATTACCAAATAATGATCAACGCTATTTTTAGAAGTTTGATTAAATGCAAATGGAAGAAATGCACTTAAGTAATGCAATTTCCTGATAAATCAAATAAAACACTGTACATTTAGTTTTTCTTCTTGTAAGAGACTACTCCTTAATGTTTAAATAAGCTGACTTATTCAATGTGGTTAACCACAGACTGTTGGATGAACACATGGAGTCATGACTGTTGGGTAGTAGCTAGCAGTGAGCAGTGAAATGCAGGGCAAGGCCACAGGTTTACTTTAGCTACTCTTAAAACTTTCTTTAAGCTCCTACCAAGGCAGATGAATAAATAAGCTATAGAAGATAAGCTGTGGAAAAGCATTAGTATACAAACCTTCAGGATAAGAAAAAGCAAAAGAAATAATTGGGAGGGAGATATCTCAAGAAAAAGGGATCTATAGGACTATCTCTTGACAGGACATATAAAGGTTAAGATAAAGCTAGAACCTACGGTGCCAGAGCCTCCTACGAACTCAGGAGATACTCTTTCCTAGCACAGGTGCACTGAGGAAAACTCTGAATGCTATTGACCCCAATGCCCACATTAACATGGGGTTGACTTGTAGATGAAGCCTCCCTAAATATAGGATGGCCACCGTGACGGTTTCAGCAAAGACCAACTAAGGTCATAAACTCCACCACCCAACATGAACGAGGAATCAGGTGATTGGCGAAGGCTGCTGAAGGAGATCCCCAATTTTCAAATCAACCATCAAACAGTAATAAATTCGGAGGCAATGTTGCTTCCTTTGTCTTTCTCTGCGCAAAGATGGCTGTCTCTCCTCTCTCTCTGTGCTCTCTGCTTGAGCCTTGCTTTGCTTTTACTTTTGCCTCTCATTCACTTATTAGAAAATTCTCTTGCATGACTTTTAGTGTCTGACTTTAAATTTTCTTTCGTCAGAACACAAGAACTGAGGTTTGGAGCTTTACCTTTCCTGTGACATGACTGCTGTTTTATAGTCAAAAATGACTAAACTCATACAAATGCTATTTTTAAAAGTTCATTTCAAGTTAATCTATGTTTCAAGAAAGGAAAAATAATGACAGGTTCCTGTCAGCTAGTTATTTGTATACAGGAAAATGTTTAACATTTTTGTTTCATAACACTATGATAGTGCTGTTGGTGGGGTTTTAGGGGAAAGAAAACGTAATTATAAGTTTAAAATAGAGGATGTATGGTAGCTGATTTAAGAAGAATTGAATTATATCACATGTTCAGAAATTCTTGCTATAGGGGCTGGAGCGGTGGCTCAGTGGTTATGGCACTTGCCCAGCATGTGCAAGTACACAGGTTCAAACCCTAGGACCCACGTATACAGCTAAGTGTCAGAGCAACCAGGGCCATGTGAAAAACTCAATAAAAATTGATTCTCTCTCTCTCTCTCTCTCTGTCCTTCTCTCTTTAAAAAAAACGAAAAGAAAGAAAACGAAGAAATTCTTGCTATAGAACTTAACTTTCAAGGCAATAGGTTAACTGAAATAATCCAGGCACTGAAAGACAAATATCAAATGCTGTCACTCAGGAGGAATAAAAAAAAGTTAATATTATAAAAGCTAAGAGCAGGATAGTGATTCACAGAGCCTGGAAAGCAGGCTAGGTATAAGGGGGAGGGTGAGCGATGGGGGCCAAGTCTCAGCTAGGTGGGACAGGACGTTCTGTTGTGGTACTGCAGGCAAGGGGGACTATAGAGAGCAATTAAATAATGCATCTTTCAAAAAGCTAAAAGAAAGGATTCTGAAAGTTTTCACTATAAAGAAATAAAAGTTTGAACAGATGATATCTTTAAACTTATTTAAACATTTCACAATGTATAGAGCTTTATGTGGATAAATGCTGTATCCTGTAAATACATACAGTCTTTATGTATCAGTTAAGAACAAATTCAATTTGCATCGTAAAATGATACCAATAAATTATCAATAGGTGATATTGGTAGCATGAATAATAAAGTCTGTTTTTTAAATTAAGTTATTTGCAAAACTAATATCAGGTTTTAAACATTGAAACAACAATTCAGGACACATCAATCATAAGCTATGTTGTAATTTTCCTAATATATTTCTGAATAACTGAGTACGTGATCAAGTTACAGATTATGGTAAAAGGCACAACTGTGCTTTATATAAAATCTTCTCACATAGTTTACTTTTGTGAGAAGCCTAAATTTATGAAACATTTCCAAAAATTTAACTTCATGCCTCTCTATGAAGGTGGCGCATGAAATCATGTCCAGACATTCGGTGAACACACTCAGGTTAGAAGGCCGAGGAGCAGAGCCCACAGGGGCCATGCTATGCTTGAGGATGGAGGCAGAACGTGTGGGAACGGTGCTCTCGGGCTCTATGGGAACTTCACATCATGTGATCTCCCAGTGGGGCCAGTGCCTTCAGAGACAGGAAGAACTACCAAGGCCCAGTCCCCTGAGAGTGGTCGCAAAGGGAGAATGTGGGTGGCAGCTGGACCAGAGCCTTCATAGGCTGATTTAGCAGATTCATTTGTTAAAAGAACGTCAACACTGATGGAATCAGGTTTTGTTTCATCTAATTCCAAACAGCACATTTTTAAGGTACCCATTGATAGAGATTAGGAGAGATAGTATATGGCTAGGTAGTCAGCCATGCAGGTGTGTAGTCAACCACACCTAGAAGCTAGCTGGTAGAGAGCATTAACAGGCATGCTCAGGGCCTTCAAATGTAAAAGACCGTGAGGCTCCCCTGTGGGAGCAGCTCCTTTGTCCCAAAGATGGGAAAACTAAGAAGTGGGGATGGACACAGATGGGCACTAGGAAAGATTTGCTACCTGTTTTGCCCAGATTTTAACCAATAATTTTGGTGCTTAGTTTCAATGTCTGTTTATGTTTAGCCAGTGATGTTCGTGTTTTTCATGAATCTTTTTTTAATTCAGAAATTTATTTGTTGAACAAACAAGCTTCTAATGAAATAATATAATATATAATAAATTCTGAAAATCAGATTTCATGAATTTCATAAATTTCATGAATCTTAATCAATGCTCGTACCCCAAACTAAAATAAACTCTGGCCTAATACATATAAGAGGGTGTTCTGCTTCCAGGCACCCCTCCACCTTGCGGAGACTCTGCTCTCCTTCCTTAAATAAATCCTAAACCTTTCACTCTTCCCTTCTGTGGCTGTCTGTGGGCCCAGAACCAAACACTGGATCAGTCTAGAATTTCACACTCATATTCCTAGGCACAGGAGGGGAAAGGCAATGATTAATCAAGGGAAGAGAATCTTAAAAAGGCGAGTTGCATCCCCTCTTCGAGTTCTCAGCTCTGAGACTGCTTCTCCTGGAGAAGGCTTTTCTTTCTATCCTTTCTTAAATAAACTCTGTTTGCTCTTCTTGCCCCGGTGTCCCTCAGTTTCATTCTTCAACTCCGAGAGGACAGAAACCCAACATCCACAAAATTGACCTCACTAATCTCTCTCAATGTCCTATTTGAAGATGATCATGAGTTGCCATGGTAACTGCTTAACTACTGAAACTTTTGAGTGTGTTTAGGTCCATGTTAAAAAAAAATCCTTTTTTGACCTTGTAAACTCAGCTCACTGTCTTCTTCACACAGTGAGTCTAGAGGTGGATTTGGGGGTGGTAAGAGGTCTCCTCAATGTCCTCTGTCACAGAAGAGATGTCTCTTGAGAGGGTCTAAAGAATTCCCAGAAGAGAGGGGAACTTCAACACAGGACAAGTGGGGTCCTAGGTATTCATGATGGAAAAGAATTTCAGCAGGAGTCAGACAGAGGCTTAGAAAGAGGTTAATTTAGGATGGTAGATACAGATTCAAGGAAGAACGCAGGCAAGAGAGAGAGAGAGAGAGAGAGAGAGAGAAGCAGCCTGACCTGGACTGGGCATCCAATATTTATACAAAGGCTGAATTAAGGGCTCAGAAGGAGGTGAATCCAGGGTGGAGTTTCTCAGTTTTGTTCCAGTGTTCCTGAGCCTGCTTAATCCCTCAGTTTACATGGTCCTGTGCCAAGGGCTCAGGCCAAAGGCACGCTGTTCAAGACTTACAACTGTGCTTTTTGCATTGCAATGGCTTGAAGGTGTTTCCCTTATGATTCAGTATTTCTGCCTCTTTATCCTAAATCCCCTCTCACTCCCTGCCTCTGGCTCCTGTCAGTTTGCTTCACCCTTCTTGGTCTGTGGATCTCATCATCCTGTGGACTTTGCATATCACCAGCACTGTCTCCAGCTCCACACACATCACAGGGGTGCACAGGTGACTGGGAATGAGCAGCAGCTGCGGCAACTGGAAAGGAACCTTGTCTGACATCCGACTCTACTTGCTGTACACAAAACAAGCCGGTGCATGAAGAGTGAGTCCTTTTGTCTGAATGTCAATCAGCAGCAGGAGTCTTCATTTGCATATGCGAGCTGTAGCGAGAAAGATGTGTTTGTCACCTGCTAAGATGTTCAGAAATTGAGCACTGGTTACTAAACAAAATGATGTAAGAGTACTTTATGCCATTTTTCCCCTGCATAGAACCCATATGAAGTGATGTCTAAATTTTGCCCCTTTGAGTATGTAAGACGATTTAGTAATGTCTAAAAAATGAAAAATAATTTATTGTACTATTATAAATGTCTGCTTGCTTAGGAAAATGCTGATGGAGGCCTTTAGTAAATATTGTAAACACTTCTTATTCATGTTAAAATCATCTTCAGCACGCTCTTCAGGTGGATTTAAAACCAGTCCTTCAAATTGCCCTGCCAATACGGCTCACCATCCCTGGTTCTCTTCATTCTGAGTTTGTGATTATCGTATGTACTTTCTCTTGCAGAGAAAATGATGATATAAGCTTTCTTTTTAAGGATACATCTTAGCTGTTTAAATTGGAAGATATAACTGAGGAATCTGAACATTTGTACAGTTGTCTTAATCAGGAGGTGGATATTATAGATGAAATGCTCACCCCAGAGGCACAGAAAATTCTCTCGAGTCACGGAAAGGCATGGTTCTATATGAGAGCCAAGGACACACACAGCACATTTGCAGTTCTCCTCAACCTCTTTGACACTGGATAACAGGAATTTTGATAATTTAGCAAATGCCTTTGTTAGGTGGTAGCTAGCAATGAGCAGTGAAATGCTTGACAAGGCCACAGGTTTACTCTTGAAATTTGCTTTAAGCTATTGCCAAGGGAGATAAGCTGTGGAAAAACATTAGCACACAATTGTTGAGGATAAACAAAGGCAAAATAAGGAGAATGCCTCAAGAACAAAGGATCTATGGGACTATTTCTTCACAGGCTCCATGAAAGTTCAGATGAAACTAAAAGCTACTGGAGCCAGGTGTCTCCTAGTACTTCAGAAGGGGGTATTCTTTAATAATGCAGGGGCACTGAGCTAACTTTTGACCTCTATTGACCCCATTGCCCACATTAACATGAGACTGACTTGTACGTGAAGACCCCCTAAGCAGGATGGCCACCAAGACAGTTCCAGAGAGGACCAACTAAGGTCAAAAACCCTACGGCCTGATGAGAAGGAGAGTTGAACACCTGATTGGAAAAGGTTGCTGAAGAAAGGCCCTACTTTTCAAATCAACCATCAGATAGTAAAAAATATGGAGACAGCATTTTCTCTTTTGTGGATCTCTGCTCAGAGGTGGCCCACTTGGCTCTCTCTTTATAGTGCTCTCTGCTTGAATCTTACTTTGCTTTTGATGCTGGTTTTGAGGATGTCGGGTTCATGTCCTCTGGGAGTTGAAGAATGAAACCAAGAGACACTGAGGCAGACAGAACAAAGTTTATTTAAGAAAGGATAGAAAGAAAAGACTTCTCCAGGAGAAGGGAGTCTCAGAGCTGAGAACTCGAAAAGGGGGTCCAGCTCATCTTTCTTATAGTCTTTCAAGACTCTCCCCCTTGGGTTAATCATACCTTCCCTCCCCCATGCCTAGGAGCTTGAGTGCAAAATTCTGGTCTGAGCTGGTCTTCGATCCTGGGTCACAGCATCTTCATCAGCAGATGGAAGTGGCTGTCTGGATGCCATTGTTAATGAAGGGGATGTGGAGCTGATAAGCACCTCTGCTTGCTTAGGGCAGTGGATGCTCTTTGCCCTTTCAGGAAAAATGACCATCAGTTAATTTTCTCCTTATTGACCCCATTATTCTGCCTACACTGACTGCCTAGCTTTCTCTGCCCAATTCCCTCCTCTGTTTAGGGAAACCCAAACTGTTTGGGGGTTTGGCGACGACCTGTATGGTTACCTTCAGCGGAAACAAGAGCATTGTGGGGCAAGCAGTTTTGGGTCTTCCCTAGATAATGTTTGGGGGAATAAGGAGTCTGTGGTAGAGCCCATCTGGAGTGCTCCTGGGCGGCTCCATCTTCATCACCACGGAAAGGTCAAAACAGATTTTAACTTCAAACAAATCAGCTGAACTAAGATATTAACAAAATCAGTGTCAGAATGAAAGTTAACATTGAGTCTAGGAGAGGGAGAACCAGTTCATTCATTTGGCTCCTCAAAGACGAGCACATAGTGTAATTGAAAGTCTAGGGGTATGCAGAAAAAGACATATAATACAGTAAATTAAATAGCAGTAGCTAGGACCTCAAATCCCAGAGTTCTGGACACCTATAAAAGATATGTTATTACCTCTGGCGTGGAAAGACAGAGGGTCCTTTTGGGCTATTTTAACTCAACCATACTTTTGCTTACCCAATTCTGCCTTTAGTGGTCCAAACTTCAGGGTTTATATATCACATTTTAATAGCTGTAAGCATAGCGATTCCAGGGACTTTAGATTTATCAGCATGGAATCCTGAATGTTTGAAAGTAAATCTCTCCCTTAAGGGGTAGGACACTATTTGGACTATCAAGAATGCATGAGAAAGCATCATCCTGTCCCAGTTACAACTTAATGAGAGTCAAGTTTTTCCTAACAGGCCCTCCAGACACTCCTTGCACCATCACAGTATTAAAGGAGGGGGATCAAGGGTAAGAGACAAGCAAAGAGGCTACCTCCAGTGTCCAAGGGTGACCTTTTGGCTCCCTATGGAGAAGCATATTCAGGGCTCATGCATGGTGATAGGAGTCACAGAGTCATAAAAGCTGACCTTGGCCCTGTCAGGTCTGTGTGGGGAATTTGGGACCTGAGGACCTGTGCTCCTGGGGACATTTATTCCTTCAGTGATTGCCTTGACAGATCAGATAGGGCTTGGTGGTGGTTACTTGGCCTGTGGGCATTCATGCAGGTAATGTCCCCCTTTTTCACAACGGACATAAGTTCTTTTTGTGGCTTGGGGTCTGTTCCATTTATCTCCTTTATTATCCTGGAACCTTACTCCTTGTAGGGTCATAGCCAGCCAGTGCCTCAGCTTTTTCCAGGCCCTATGTTTCCTGTCTTTCCTCTCCTCCTAATTATTGTTATACAAGATGGAGGTTGCAAGCTGGGGGATGTTATCTAAAGACTGATCAGGCCCATGTGCAAATTATTGTAACTTCCTCCAAATGTGTGGGGCCATCTGAGTGATAAATTTGTCCTTTTAAATTATGTGGCCCTGAATGGACTCAGGGTCCATGATGATGTTATTTCTCAATGCCTCCCTGAGTTTCTCCAGAAAGGCAGTGGGCTTTTCCTGAGTCTATATAAGTATATAGTTAACACAGAGACTTATATCTCAAACACGAATCAAACAAATGCAAAGAGGGCTCCTTTTAGTGGAAAGGATAGCAAAATGTTTTTATGTTCCACATTGCTAATTTTAAATAAATTAGGCTCTCCTTATTACCTTACAAAAATACACTTAAATTTTTATCCCAGTGTAAAGAGTCAGGTTATTCTAATCCAATTATAAAATATTAAATGACATAAATAAACCCATAATTAAATTTCTTTTTTTTTCCCATGTAAACCTGAAGGAGATCATTGTTACAAACAACTTTAGTTTGGAAACACGAGCCTGATAAAATGCTGTCCTAAGTTTTACACCTTAAAAGATTGATATACTTGGAAGACATGAACAAATCTAATACGCAACAAAGCCATTATTAATTGCACAGATGTCCTCACATTAGCTAATTTAACCTTTGAATAAAAATCTAGGACGTGGTATAATATAGCAATAATCACAGATAAAGCAAACAGATGTAACCCAGATTCTGAAATGGCAGCGTAGTCCTTTTATTTCAAATACAATGCGTAAAACAGCACGCTGGTCATCTGCTCTATAACCCTACCTAAATTTTATGTTATAAACTTACATAATACTTAATCAAGGCTCAGATAAACATCTAGTGCTTAAATATAGTTCTATTCACATATATTAAGTTGTCAAATGTATTATAATAACCTAGAAACAGTTGTTCATTTAATGTTATAAAGTAATAATTTAAAAGGTTTTTAAAAGAGGTACAAAATATAATTCCTTTAAGATTTAGTTTTCCTAAGTAATTAAACCTAACACCAGGAATTGTCTGATAAGACTAGATCAATGTTTTAAGAAGCCCTTGTTACTTCAACATGTAGAATCAGATTCTGGTTCATAACAGTACATTAGTGCTTAAACTTAAGTGAAACCTTAAACAACTTTAAATTGTGCCAATTATATGTAATTTAGTCCTATATAGACTTTTGAGTTTTATCCTCCATAAGCCCTTTGCAACTTACTTAGACACTCTCTATTTCTCCATACAACATTTCGTTCATTCCAATTTCCATATTAAAGTATATTTCCATACTTATAACTTTTTTCATCTATTTCCTACTTGATGACTCTATTACACTTACATTTTTGAAACAATTCTTATAAAATTTTTGAATATTTCTAATCACTTCACCTAAAAAGATTATTTTATTCTATTTAGAGTACTTTAACTGATATACAGCTGAAACCTTTGTACTCTTTGCATATAGAATTAACACCTGTTAGAATTTTAACTCTTAATAACCTTGCTTTTGGTGAAGACCCAGAAAAGGGCAATTGTAAATTATATTTTTAGTTACCAAGCTATAAAAGCACATTTAATAAACCCAAATGTATGCTACCTTTTAGAAACTAAGAAGTCAAGATTACTCGAATTTACTTAGCAATTGATATTTTAGAATTTGACTTTGCAAATTTATTACTTGTCTCCTCTAACAATTAATTTTATAGAGATTAATTCCATGTATATTAAATCTAATTTAATCATTTTAATTGTTAATTTTAAGTTACTCATGAAACCAGGACACCAGACAAATATAAGCTGATTTTTGTCTGGAGGGAAAAGCAATGAATGTTATACTTTAAACTTTCATAGAAAATAACATGTTATTAATTGACCACCTAGAAAACCATGTGAGCTAGTAATCTTAAATACATCTTTACTCTTAAATTTAAATTATTTAGATTGAACCTTTTTTTAAATGCTTAATTCATGTGAACTAAAGCCATCTGGATCCATTTTCCTTTTTAAATTTTACAAGTGCTCATCTATAAGTCAATTGGTACCATGTTGAACACAACAAATAACACACATGTACAAAAACACACAGGACAGGTGTGTGCACAAAAAAACCCACAGAAAACACAGACTTTAGATCCTTTCTTTGAATACCTTTTGAATAAAGACAACAGTAAAAACCACAATTAAAAATTCTAGTTAGATAAAGGGACTGACTGAACACTGTATTTAGGTGTACAAAATGATAGGTGAATTCACCAGTGAAGTTGAGCTCCAAAGAAAAAAAGAAAGAAAGAAAGAAATGGCCGTTTTTAGCCTAGTAAAGGAGCATGAAATATCTTTAGCAGACCAGAGTGCACTTTTGAATCACATTAGTTTTAGCTGACACCTTCCAGATACCTTTAGTTTCCTTTCCCCCTTTCTGAAACTTAGAGAATGGTCACAGTGGTTTGGATTTGTAAGTGGCACTTCTTTTTTTCTCTGGCCTGGAACTAGTTTGGACAGTCCCTCAGGCAAGTCCAGCTGTCCTCCTTGCATAAAGGAATTAAATTTACAGAGCCAGGAGTGATGTCCCCCATTGCAATAAACCCAAAATCTGAAATCATTAACCTGGTAGGCGGAGAGAGAGAAATAAAATGTCTTGCAGCAATTAAAATGAGACCCATGGGTTTTTCCCAGGGAAACTGGCAGTTAGAAGTCTAGAGACCCAATAGTCTTCCTTGGAGGATAAGAATATTTTTCCTAGTCTGATAAAGTATAAACTGGTAAAACTGAGGGTCAGTGGAAAAAGAGCTGAGTATATTGGGTCATAGCCTGGGTTAATACAGCAAAAAAGTCCGAAGGGTTTTCAATCTTTCCTTGAATTATTTCCTGTAACTTTTGGAATTTAATTGGCTTAATTTTTGCTCTCCAATTTGCAAGTTTGAAATTGGTTATGGCTAATTCTGTGTTGAGGATTATTATATTCCCAGTGGGGTTTTGGTCAGGGATGGCTGTAGCCCCAGATGGGTGATCAAGATTGGTTTGATGAACCTCTTTGACATGAGTTCAGGCCTGTTCCAAAAAGTCAGTGCTTCTCAAGAGCAAGGGTGCTAGAGAGGATTGTGAAAAGATCATGCCAGGTTAGTTCATAGGACTGGGTGACATATTGAAATTCCTTGATGAAGACGAAGATGGTTGGGTTAGAGGAAAAGCCCATGTGCTTTTTAATTTGAGATAGATCAGAGAGAGAGAAGGGAATGAGAACAGGAACAACACCTTTAGGGCCTGCAAGCTCAGGAAGGGGAAGGAGGAGGTGTGTGGCGGGGGATGATTAGGCGACCTTGAGCCAGTGGTGGGAGGGGCTCACAAGTGAGATGACCAAGGGGAATGGGGAGGGGAAGTCAGTCGGAGTGGGGTTGGGTTCTGAAGTCAGTGCTGGCAACAGGGAGGAGATTCGTCAGCAGGGCAAAAGTCAGAAGGAGTGGAGGGAGAAGTTGTGGGGGTGGGGCGGCGGCAACTGCAAGCAAAAGTTTGAAAGCAAGTAAGAGTTGAGGGGCATTATTAGACAAACAGAGATCAGTTCTACAGTGGAGAAAAGAAAAGGCTTGAATGCAGGGAATCTTTTTCCATTTGCCCATATGCTCAGCAACGTAAAATGCCCCTAAAATGTTGGGATTGAGGGTGCTGTTAAGCAGCCATGTGGAGAAGTTACCTAAAGGGAATTGAGGCTAGTCTTGATTATAAAAATAAATGAATTTAGAGGTTTGAGGTTGTCTAAGAGACAATCAAGAGGAGAGTCTGCTGAAATGGAAGGGCCAGACCCCATGGCGGTATGTGTACTCCATATGAGTGTGGCTAGGTGGATTCAAGGGTGACCCCCCCAAAGCCACAAAATAATCGCAAGAACACTAGAGACTGGGTGGTCACCCCTTTACTATTGTCTGCAAGGGGGGAGGTTGAAAACCCAGTGCTGGGAAATTTAAATAAGTGGAGATCCCAGACCTCAAGAGATAAATTCAGACTTGTTTCATAGGGATATTGCCGTGTGGAAGAGACCCAACCACAAGTGGACTTATCTGAAAATTGAGCTGGTGTTTGGATGGACAAGGGAATGATCTGGCAAATGAAAACTCAGCTCCAGGGAGTCACAGGTGGAGAGGTGGGGAATTGTGGTCCAGGGCTGCTCAAGCTGTAAAGAAAGGGGGAACAGGCACGCTGGAGAAACGATCCGAGTCATAGCACCAATGTTGGACACGCTCGTAGAGCAAAGAGACTCTTGGTAGTTGAGACAAGATATTTTATTACAAAAGGTAACAAGATGGCTGCTTGTTACCTTTTGTAATAAAAGGACTGGAGAGCACAGTATTACATGATCTGAGATGAACAAATTTATTGGATCTCTCAGCTCTCCCGGGAACAGGGCTTGGGTGGGGGATTTGAATTCAGGACAAAGGAGTTGTTACTGTAGCTGGGGCAGGAGATATTGGCTACATGCCAAAACTCAGGTGTGGCGAGGTAGTCAGTTTACTGTGGGAAAGACTGTACTTTGTGAAGGAGGATTTGCATTTACATCTAAACATGGCCATCATTATTCATAGTCATCTAATAATAAGGAGAGCCCAATTTGTTTAATGATTAGTAAAGTGGAACATAAAAACATTTTCCTTTCCTTTCCACAAAAAGGAGCTCTCTTTTGTTTGATTCATGTTTGAGATACAAGGTTATAGGTTAACTAACACTTACATAGACTCAATAAAATCCCACTGTCTCCGGAAAAACTCAGAGGGGCGTTGAGGAAACACATCGTCATGGACCCTGGGTCCATGGAAGCCAGATAATTTTAAAGGACAAATTTATTACTCAGATGGTCCCAGATGTTTGGAGGAAGTTACAAAAATTAGCATATGACCCGCAACAGTCTTTAGATAACATCCCCTACCTTGCAACCTCTGTCTTTTATAACAAAGATCAGAAGGAGAGGAAAGAAAAGAAACATGGAGACTGGAAAAAACTGAGGTACTGGTTATGGCCCTGCAATGAGTGGGTGTCTGAGATAATAAAGGAGAGAAATGGAATGGACCTCAAGATGCAAAAATGACTTGTTTCCATTGTGAAAAAGGGAGACATTACCTGCAGGAAAGCCTATAGGCTGAGCAACCACCACCAAGTCCCTATCTTATCTGTCAAAGCACTTGCTTGCTATTATGCTTGGTTTTCCTTTGGTAAAGTGTTTGCTTATATCTTTTGACTATTCTTTCATGTACATTCTTGTCTTAATTTTTCCCAGTATTCATTTATTGTAAATATATTTTTATGTAACTTCAAGCATTAAAAATATCTTTCTCCAAATTATGCTATGGTCATAAAGAGCCTTGAAGCATTATTTGAGAATGTTATATATGCTACTATTACATTTTAAACTAGCTAATGTGTTGCATGCCAGTCTAGGCCCTTTTAGTCCCAACTAGCTGGTGCTCAAGACACCACTGGTAGGACCTGTCTGGAGCAGCACCTGCTCAGAACCAACCAGATAAGGATTCCTGTCTGGAGCGGCAACCATGTACTTGACTCCCCGGGTGCCTTTCTGGGCTATTTTAGTCCTGGCCAGGTGGCAGACACTTAGGACTCCACCAGAAGGACCCCCATCCAGAGCAGCACATGTTCAGGACCAACTAGAAGGATCCCTGCCTGGAGCAGCCCACATTTACCTGATGTCCCACGTGACTGACTGGGTCTCTTTTGGTCCCAACTATCAGGCCCTCAGGATATCACTGGTAGGACCCTGTGTCTGGAGAAGACCCTGAACAGCTGAAAAACTGGCTCAGGCAGACCTCTCTTGGTCCAGGCCCCGGCACAAGCCCAGGATCAACCAGAGGAGGATCCCTGCCTGGAGCAGCCCCTGCTTACTTGACACCCCATGTGCCTGCCCAAGCACCTTTGAGTCCTGGCTAACAGTCACTCAGGCCACTGCTGGTAGGACCCCTGTCTGGAGCAGGCCCTGCCTAGCTGAAGGACCAACCAAGTCCTCTTCTGGTCTGGGCCGCAGCACATGCCCAGGACAGCCTGGAGGAGCATCCCTGCATGGAGCAACTCCTGCCCAGGCCTCATAAGGTCCTGAACCGGCAGGTGCCCAGGACAATCTGGGGACAGAACTGCAACCTTAATTATGCAACCAAAAGGTAGACCAAAAAGAGGACCCAGGCAGAAGCAGCATCTGGAAGAAGGTGATCATCAAAGAGGTGGTGGCTGATCTGACTCTTTGACGTGCAAGGAAAAACCACCTGGAGAACTGCCTACTTTCCCACAGGAAATATCAATTCAGAGATCCAGAAGAAGCTCCTCAAATATGAAGAATCAAACTAGGAAAGGTTCACCTCAAAAACACAACTCCCTAAAAAGGATGCCACGGATAGGGACCAATATGAAAAATGTAGAAAATATCATCAATGATCTGATTACTAAAAGGAACAATGAACTAAAAGAAGATGAAATAACAGGACTAAGTGAGAAAACTCATAAGATGAAAAATTCTATTATCAAAGAAATAGACATACTCAAAAAAGAAGTAACAGCTAAAATCTAAAGTCAATGATATGAGAGGAACAATGGAAGAATTGAATAATAGACTACTTCTATAGAAGACAGAACCTCAGCTCTTGAAGAAAGAACTTGTGATAATGAGAACAGGCTGAGCAAGCTTGAGCTCACAGATGATAAAAAAGAAAAAAATACTCAGAACAAGAATAGAATTTTAAAAATATCTGGGATGAAATGAGAAGAAACAATATAAGAGTACTTGGCATACAAGAAGAAATTGAAACAGAAATGGATGGAATGAGGAACAATCTCAATGAAATAATTAAAGAAAAATTTTCCCACATAAAAATAGAATCAGATATGCTCATCTAGGTAGCTTAAAGGACACCCAGTAGGCCTAATCAAATGAGAAGCTCACCTAGACACATCATATTCAAAATGTACAACAGGGAAATCAAGAAAAGAATACTGAATGCTGCAAGGGAGAAATGCCAAATCACATTCAGAGGCAAACCAAGAAGAATCACATCTAACTTTTCAGCTCAGACTCTGGAAGTGAGAAGATCATGGAAGGAGAGCTTTCAACACCTGAATGAACACAACATGCAGCCAAGAATACTACACCCAGCAAAAACATTTAAACATCTGATCATTGACAAAGGGGGTCAAAATATAACATGAAGAAGAGACAACCTATTCAGCAAATGGTGCTGGACAAATTGGACAGCCACTTGCAGAAAATTGAAATTAGATCCTTATCTCTCACCTTGCACAAAAATCAAATCTAAATGGATCAAGGAATTGGAAATTAAGCCAGCTACCATACAACTGCTAGAGGAAAAATTAGGACTAACACTCCAGCATGTGGGAGTTGGCACCAACTTCCTTAACAAGACACCAAAAGTGAAAGAATTACACTCAAAAATCAATAAATAACTGGGATGCCATTAAACTAAAAAGTTTCTGCATAGCCAAGGAAATGATCAAAAGGCAACCTACAGAATGAGAGAGAATCATGGCCTATTATCCCTCTGACAGGGAACTAATATTCAAAATTTACAAAGAACTGAAAAACTCAATAACAAAAACATAAATCATCCAATCAATAAATGGGCCAGAGAGCTAAACAGAAACTTCTCAACAGAGGAAATTGAGCAAGCCAATGAATACATGAGAAAGTGTTCTAAATCACTGGTAATCAGAGAAATGCAAATTAAAACTACCGTAAGATTTTACCACACTCCATTCAGACTGGAAAAGATGAAGATTACAAACAGTAACAGATACTGGATGGATTGTAGGGAGATAGGAACAATAGCTCATTGTTATAACTGCAGACTGGTGCAGCTGCTCTGGAAAGCAATGTGGAGACTCTTCAAAAAATTAGGGTTGGATCCACCACACGACCCATCTATCCCTCTTCTGGGTATTTTCCCACACGAGTCAGAATCAGCACATTAGAGTGACCCAGCAGAATCAATGTTCATAGCAGCTCAATTTACAATAACTAAATTATGTTACCAATCCAGATGCCCCTCACTAGATGAATGAATCCAAAATCCCCAAAAGCTCTGGTATATAGAAATATAATGTATGTATACACAGTGGAGTTCTCATCAGCTATTAGAAACAATGGTATTGCATCCATTAAAGGTAAACGGATGGCAAGAAATCATGCTGAGCGAAGATAGCCAAACCCAGAGAATCAAAAGACAGATGTTTTCCTTCATTTGTGGAGGCTGGAGCTAAACCCAGGCTTGGAGAAAAGATAGATAAACTTATGGATTAGAACCATAGGAGAAAAATTCAATTTGTTAATATTTTTGAGATATAGTTGCAAGATACTGCATAAAATATTTGAACAAGCTATACCACGTGACTTCACAAAAACATAAATGTTTAATCTTTTTATTAATAATATTAAAGAATAATAAGGGATGATAGGAAGGGAGGAGAAGGGGAAATATTGAAACTGAGATAAAGCAAGGTACAATCCAAGCATTTGTAAGTATGCCACGGTATATACTATAGTCATGTATATAAACAATGTTCCTCATAGCTATAAGAATTATGTCACTGTACTTTGATATTTTAGGGAAAATATAGGACTTAGAAGAGAGCCAAGGGATTGGGGGATGGGATGTGGGAGGTAGAGGGGTGTGGGGAGGGGATATTGACCAAATTGTATTGCTGAATTGTGTGCATCTATGAATATGTGACAACAAATCCCATCATTATATACAACCATAATGCATTCATAAAGAAATAAATTTTAATAAAAGAATTTGGCTAATATATTTATATAATTACAAAAATTCATAACCTGGATATGATTGCACTTCAGTTGTGTTTTCTTGTACTGAATAATGACATTTTAGCCAAACAACTTTTTTTGATACCTCATGGAGCAGAAAACAATAGCCTGTGTCATAAGTCTGCTAAAAATAAAGTTATAAAATACTTAACATTGTAAAGTTTAAATGCCTTCATTTAGTGACTTTAGTAATACTTGATGCATAAGGTATCATAGATTATACTGGATAATATTTATGTTATTTTCTGTCATTATATCTATACATTTAAATCAAAGTTACTTGCTTTACAAAACATTCTTGTTAAATTATAATAGAATGATTTTAGAAAAATAATTTACAGCTATAAATTTTTAAAATATTTGCATATTATTTATGTTTAATGGTTTAATTGGTTATATTTTTCTAAACTGTCATTTGGTTTTAGAGTTGTAACTATTCCATTTCAAGATTGAACTACGTCATCACAAAGCTGATGTTGTAAGTTGTATATTGAGACAAAGTGGGTAGTTCAGGACAATCACTTTGTCATTGATGAAAACAGTTCAAAGACGGAGCCAAGAGCTGATCCATGGTGACCGCAGCTACCCATTATCCAGCTCTGCAGCTCACACTTTCTTCACTGAGCATTTCATGGTGCAAGTTTAAGAGCCCCAGATTCAAAAGCAAGTTCCGCTCCACTGGCCTCGTGGAATATCCTCCCTTTGCTTTCTGGGCTTCACTTCCTCCATTTGTTAAGTAGATTCAATGAAGATTCACTTACTTGTATAGAACCAACTATGGATTGCACATAATATACATAGCATCTGTTCAATAAATGGCAATTATTCAGGTTTTCAAATATTTTCTCCCATTTCCAGGTCCATCAATTTCCCATCTTCACAATGAATTCTTCCTAGATAACATCAGTTTGTAAGAGTCTCTTTTTCTTCAAACTTCTGCAGCATAGATATGATTCAAAGACTTTAGCACTTAGTTGTACTCTATGTTTTATTCTTTTAAAAATATTTTATAGGCATTAATTCTGTCTCATTAAACATATAACAAGCTGCTAGAGCTAGAGATCATTTTTTTATGCTTCTCTTGTATTAGCCACAGGGAGGTGAAGGTAGAAAAATTTCTGACAGACTAATTGCCCTTTACAGAGCATGGCAATTAAGAAATAATTTAAGGGAAAGTATATATGTTTGGCAATGATTATTATGTTTTAAAAGAAGTTCGTGGTCTTTCATAACAATGAATATGAAGTCCTGTGTCTATGATCAAGTCTATATCTCTAAGGTGGCATTGTAATTTCTTACCATGACCTCAAAGATAGAGAGAAGTAATTCTGATCCTCAGCTTAGTTTGGCATTTAACTAAATCCTGAGATGAAGGCATATACTCAGGAGCAAATTACTCAGTAGAGAATTGAAGGCTGATTTTAGTTCAGGATGTAATTAAAACATATGCTCTATTGATTTTATACAAGGTGATATTAATTATATATTACTGTCTAACTCCCCAACATATGTGACTTAGGTCAGCTAAACTGAAAGTCGTTCACACTCCTCACACAGATTCCCATCTCTTTTTGGGAAGTGGAGTTTCTTTCATCAGAATCCTTGATTTTGGGGGAGAAGGAAGTGGAGAAACATGAAAAGGGGGGCAGGACTGAGTTGGAGAGCAGAATCTGATCTTGTAGTATTTCACCACTTCCCGTGATTCTACCTCCTGCCTCATGGCCAGTCTTTTTCCTACACTGCTTTCAGAACTTTCTCACAAGTGGAGATGATCTTACTCTAAATTTTGGTCTTTTAAAAGTACCATGCGGGGGGTTGGTGTGGTTGCTCAGCAGTTATGGCGCTTGCCTGGCATGTGCCAGGATGTAAGTTCGAACCCTAGCACCACGTACACAACGAAGTGTCAGAGCAATGAAAGTCATGTGAAAAGCTAAATAACATGATTCTCTCTTTCTTTCTCTTTCAGTGACCCTCTCTTAAAGGAAAGCAAAGTACCCTGAGCCTGACTTTAATGCAAACTCCTTAGCTTGGTGCATAAGCCTCTCATGGATCCAATTCTGCTCACATCTCCTGCCTCTTTTTGGCCCCACCCTGGACCCCATCAACAAGAACACCACATAAGGCAATGTGGCTCAATTTACAAGTCTCAGGTCAAGGCTGTCTCTATATCTACTACACTTTGCCTCAGTTTACTCCTCTGCCTGGAACACATTTCTTTTTCATTTCAGAGAATTATTCCCAATTTTTCTAACAATTTCACACTACTTTTTGGAATGCTCTAAGAGAACTATGACAAATCCTTCCCCAACAGAACTATGCAATGTGTGTGCATGCATACATGCATGTGTGCACACACACACACATACATACACACACTTATTTCATGAGTGTATTTCAGCAATACTCACCATCTATCCAGGTATTTATTAAACCACACGGAATCTTCCTTCAAGTCTGACTCTACAGCTTCCCTGTGTCTGACATAGTAAATCTTCAACAGAAGCTGGTTGAAAAAGTGATTCATTTAAACAGCTTTGCATGAAAGTGTTAATAGAAAGTGTTTATACAACCTAAACAGATTAATGGTAATACTGTGTGGTCTTTGTGCCCTTGCTTTATCTAAACCTATTTAAACCACACGACAGAAGAGAAAATAGCACCATTAGGTTTTATATTCAGAAGATCTATGTACTGAGAGCATGTTTTTAAGCAGTGAGTTAGCTGACACAGTCCGCTCCACGTGTAAATCTGTCATATACTAAGTTCCTTAGATGTCAATCTCCTGCTACATCAGTAATTTAAGAACACAAGTGCAAAAAGCTTACAAAACCACATGAGTCTTTTTGGCATGAATCAAATGTTAAAATATAAGCTCAATAGTAAACATCCGAAAACTACAGAAGATTAAATCATGTAAGTAACACGAAATTGTTGAGATTGTGTAAACAATTTCTAACATTGCTGTATACTCTTATGAAATTTTCAGTGTACACATACATGAACATCTGCATCAATTATTTTGAGCTGAAGTGGGGGCTCGGAGGTTGGAGCCCTTCCCTGGCATGTGCTAGGACCTGAGACTGAACCCATGCATCACATACACAACTAAGGGTCAGAGAAACAAGCACAGCCAGATGGAAAATAAATAAAATTGATTCTCTATTTCTCTCTCTCTCTCTCTCTTTCCTTTTCTTAAAAACAATTAAATGTATAATAAGACTCCTGAGTTTTTGAACCATGTGCCAACAAAAGCAATAAAGGTTATATTGGATTTTTTTAGTGTATTTCCATTTTTAGAAACACATGTTCTGTTTGATATTGAGCAGCATATTCTGAATATCTTTTCATTTGAACAAATTCACATCACATATTATTTTGCTATTTATATGCAAAACTGATGTCAACTCTACATTAAAAATTATGCAGTTTTCAGCATTTTTGCTTAAAAACAATGTTGCAAAGAACATCCTAGTACATAATTTGGTGTGCACCACATGCATTTATAGCAATAAATTTACTGAACTAATCTACATACTTACCTTTGAGGAAAAACCTCATAAGTGACTGTGATATTCAACTGTCATGAGAATCATCTCTACATGAGCAGCAGAGCTGGAGGAGGACCCTGGAGATGAGCCAACGTGGAGCCAGGGGGCTAGTGGGAAATGGACACAAGTCTACACAAACAAAACCCAAATCCGAGCTTTTGTTTCTGTTCATTTGCTTGATTTTTGATGATAAGGAGTGCAACTTTGCTATCACATTTACTTTTTTCTCTTTCACATTGTTAGAATGGCTTTGAGTATGCAGTGACAATGGCAGCTTTTCTGTGACACCTTTCCCTTATTTACTCTAATTGCAATGAAGTTAGAAACTATTAGGAATCTATGTGATTAGTAATGAAAGTCAGTTACATCAAGACGAGTACATTATAGAGATGATCTATTATGGTCATTTATACCTAGAAGTAAATGAGGCTTGGCAAACATTCTAAAGGGAGTGTAATGTTTTTTTCAGTAGTTCGTTTACTTGGGAACAATGAAATATATGTTCCTTTTCTAATAATATTTGAAATATAGTCCATGTAAATATTTGATGCGTTTATGAGTGGTAATTGTATTTCTGAAATGAGAAAATGTGGCAATCATCTCCCTGAATGTACAAGGAATCACCTGCAGACATAAACATCAGGTACTGTTTGGGTGCCCAAAGATAGCCCAAATTCAAAAGAAATAAGGAAGTAAAAGAGGTACCCGTCATGGGAGTAGTTAGTTGACATCACATGTGTGGGCACGTGCATGCACACACTCGCAGGCAAAGGAAAGAGAAGGGCACTTGGAACACAGGAGAAAGGCTTGGCCATTCCAACTTGGCCAAATCACTGAGCTTTCAGACCTGGCCCAGTCTTCGCGGCCTTGCGAGCTCCTTCCCTCTTTCTTTGCCAGGTCCATGCTGGTGCCTCCTTGCAGACTGCAGGGTGGTGCTGGAAGTCCATCGCTGTCACATGGTGCCCAGCCTTGCCTGTCAGCTCCTCTTCTGATCAGCAACGCACAGCTGGACCCACGTTCTCTCTGATGGTGATTTTTCCCGAACTGCCCTTGCCTCCGGTACCACCTTCACGCAGCTCCCCCAACAAGTAAACTCAAGCAGACTCTCCTTTTTGTTGTTTTCCCTTTTTCTGTTTTTAAGTTTTATGTTTTTTCAATTCTTTCTTTTCCATGCTCCCCATCTTCCTCCTTTCCTTTTTCTGTCCTACCCAGCTTACTGTCCTCTGCAGGATGTGTGTTGAGCAGCAATTAGTTGCATCCTGCCATTTTGCCAGGGCCTGAGGCTGCCAATGATGTTTAGATGTGGCTTCCATAGCTGAGGTTGGTGTAAAGGACTTATCGTAATCCAGCAAAAGCATGACCAAACAGTGACAAACACTGGAGACCAGTTAAAGATGTAGGAGATGCAGGATAAAAGGCAGTAAGAGCATTGCTTTTGAGTAGAGCGGTCAGCACCTTCACAGCTTTGCTCTGTCCGAGAAAACCCACACCCCATGTTCATTTGGCTGGGTTTGTTACTCCATCACACTGAATCTCCAGGTGGGTCTCATTAATACTTAATAAAATTATCTCATACTTAGGCTTCAGAAATTTTGTTAGGGTTAGAAAGCACATGATTGCGCTCCTCCTGTGGAAATGAGAAGGGAGGGGGCGCTGAAAGGATGCATTATGCAGTTCCATGTGTGCTGGGTCCCAGGAAAGGGAAAGTTGGAGAATGCCGAGATGGGGATGTGGGTCAGGCCAACCGCCTTGAAGGAGGTGTTGAAGCTGGGATAGAAGAGTGGACAGGGACTGACCACACAGGGACAGTGAGGTTAACATCTTGGAGCCAAAAAGAAGAACTGCAAAAATGAGAAAGTTAAAATACTCTCTCCTGTGTACCTGGGCAGGGGAACTGCTTGACACAGGGAGTGAGAGTCAGTTCTTCAGGAGACGTATTGGATTTCTGCACAGCATTTTCTCCAGAGTATCTTTCCAATGATGTTTGAATGGTAAAGAGCATCAGGGGTGTTTTCCTTTGGAACTAAGGTCACCATAACTGCTCTTCAGTGTGGATGACCTGGATTCTTGCCAAGATGGTGCAGATGCAGCTACATCTTGAGGGGCTGGGAAGAAGTGTCAAAGAGGTTGGGTTAACCTTAGGACTATGGGAAATCAGTCTTATATTCCATGTGTTTAAATGAGGCATCCTGGTAAGATTTGTGTTTTTAAAAGCCATTCAATTTGGGTGAGTAATGGAATGGAGTTTGAAAAGAAAAAGAGATTGAGGTGTTGGTGAGACACCCAGCTGCAATATTCGAGTGGGAAGATGGATGAGGAGAGACCGGGTTGAAGAGGGAGACTGACAGAGACAGAGATGCCCGAATCAATATCAATAAGCTCTGGAAGCTGATGCTAACGTATCTCTTCCTCCATGAGCAAATCACATGCTCTTCCACCATGTCTTATTTATCTTTACATCTTGCACATTTTTCTCCTATAATGGATATTAATTTGATTATTACTGAAACGTACTGCAACAGCATCCAGATGTTTCTACGGACAAGTTCTGAGGACAGTTCTTGGTCTCAAAAGTGAGCCCAACTTGGGTGTGTTTGTGTGTGGGGGGCTATGTCAATCATCATCCACTGGATTGCTGTAACTCTAACGTGGAGACATCCCGCTATTGCACCTAACAGGATAAGAGTCTGTTAGGTTCCTAAATCATTTTTTCCTTTTTTGCTTCCATTCTGTTAGCTAAATAATCCCCCTTATGTATTTATATACAGCTATAGTTCTGGGCAGTAATTAAATGTGTCCCTAAGGATCTATTTATGAGAAATACCTTGCAAATGTTAATTAATTGATGAAAATTTCCTTTCTTAATTATAAAACATATTCACAAATATTTATTTCTGTGTAACTGAATGCTATTATTAAGATGTGAGTTACATCAAGGTGTGATATATATCATTTTTCATTTTTGCTGTGTTTTAGCTTATATTGTTTTAAAAGAGACTTCAAATTATATTTTAAGGTGTAAGTTATTTTCCTGAGTTTTTAAGATTTTATAATAATCATAAATGGTGTCATATCCTGTTTGCCATTCAGGTACTAAGTTGGGAATGCAAAATTCTATATGTGAGGAGAGCTACAGGAAATATAATTTATTTTTGTGGATATATGAAGCAATATGAAAAAATAAGAAGAGCAAAGAAAATGGATAAAGAAGGAAATAATTAAATGATCCAAGTGGCTTTAATTTCTTTGTGATTTTAATCTATAAAATTCTTTACTTTGTTCGTTCTGACCAATTTTGCTCTCTGTGGTTCCAGATTGCCTGCTCTGCTCTCTGATGGACTTCCTCAGCCATTCCCCAGGAGGATAGTACCAGAACCTCTGATGCCCCCACTAACCCACCACCTTTAAGGTATGCAGCATGTTTTTATCTTCAGTTATCATTCCCATCTTTATGTCTAATTGTGGACTGATTTGTTATCATTTATGCTGTATTTGTAGTTTTGCATATGGGTGTGTAGGTCAGGCTTGCTGTGAGCTCCATACCATGATAACAGGAGGTTGTTTATTCTGGTACAGGGCAAGATCATGGCTCTGGTTATGGAAACCAACCTAATCCATACCACTTTCTTATGGTTATGAGCATCTATTTAATGGGCATTTTTGATAAGATATGTTTGCTCTAAAATGATATACTGATATGATTGCTCCTTTGAAGTTCTCTAACCAGGAAACTAGATGAAATTATGATTCTCATAGTAATTACTGTTTTTCTCAAACAGGTAAAAGTTCTTTCTATATTGAGAAAAAATTAAGAATAAAGAATGAAGCCTTCTAAAAACAATTACACTTATCAAATAATTATAACTGGAAAATCATATTCCTAATTTTAAGGAGTAATATTCTTGAACCCCAACTCTACACCACATGAATCACAGAAATAGCACCAAAGGAAGATACAAGTATTCCTGCATTGGGATCTAGTTGGCTGCTATTTGTGGGTTCAATGAAAAATACCATTAAATCTAGCTTAACAACGTAGACAAAACATTTAATAGATTTGCACTTAATATTAAATAATTAGTATGAACTAAATTCTTGAATTTTATAATATAGTAGGGACTTCTATATTATAGAAAAAAATGTAAGAATAATAACTAATGAGAACAGGTGTCCTATACTTTCTTCACCAATTAAATTATTGGGTAAGATTCAACATTTACTATATTGTCTTTATTTTGACCTGCACTAACAAAAATACTCCCACCCATCATCATACCCTATTGTAACTCTGCAAACAATAGATGTATGGTTATTGACCATTTTATACTTACACCGGATATCTAGTCCTCTTTCTCTTACTAACCTATAATCTGTTGACCACAGAATATTTTTAAGGATATGAGACTGAACAACCACCATAAGGCTGTTTGAATTTTTCAGTAAAGATATTTTGGGTTAGGAATTATTCTACTGTTGAGATTGGTTCAGTTCATGAATAAATATCATCAAGGACTTTTGTCTGCTGAGAAGTGACCTCTGTCTATTATATGATCTCAATGAGAGTGTTTGACCTTCCTAAATCCTTGATACAAAATACAATATGGATGCAAATGAGTTCTGGATTTCCTAAATAAATTCCCTCCATGGAAACCCCTATTACAGTTCTAAAATCCAGCCAGACAGAGACAATTCAAATCGCTCTGTATACTGAATTGAATTCCATTCTCTGTCCAGCTGCTCACAAATGCAGAGGTAAATGGAATATTTCAAAAAGCAGAAGAGAGAGAAAAGATAATGTAATTGAGGAATGAGACATGTATATACAGTTAAAACACAAACATAGACAGTTATCTCATCCACGAGGAACTGTATGCTTCCTTGTGTGATAAATACACAGCCTCTGGCGAGGAGGTGCCTGGACCTTATGGGGTGCTGAGGCTGAGCTAGAGACTGGGGCTTCAAACACATGGGTGTACAAAAACCTCAGTGAAGTGAGATTCGACAATGAAGTGAGTGAACATTGTGTTCCCAGCACCAATAGACATGCAGTTTTGTACAAACTGTGGGGCTGCAGAGGCATAAGTCACAAGCTGTGTCATGCTTGGAAGGAAAGGAGCTAGGCACATAGGGTTCCCACTAGAGCAGGCTTCATGAAAATGGGGATTTGTTGCCATCTAAGTGGGAATCATGCAAGCAGAACAATATCGAGAGAAAATGCTTATTTTTACATGCTATTCAGAAACTAGGAACAAGCAAGGAAGACCACCCCTAGGCAAAAAGTGAGATTAATGGGATAAAGGCAGCTAAAGAAGACAGTGCGTCGTTTTCACATAATTTAATGTAACAGTCCTGCCTCGCACTGTTTTGTAAAACAAATCCCAGAAAGCGCATGGATTTAAGAGATCAATACCATTTCCCCAGTTGTTGCTGAATTATATTTGTATGATTATGTACATCGTGTAGCTCAAATGACATTACCAGTGTAAGAATGGTGTTAGCAAATAGCTGGAACACATAAGTCTGACATTTTTATTAACAAGTATTTTAAAAATAAATGTTTCAAAATAAATTTCTCCATCATTTTAGTGATGCAGAATTTTATTACAACAATGAATTTATGGCTATTCTCCAAAGTTTGTTGTTTATCTTGAATGTTCTTTACTTTCAATTTTATATGTAAAACACAATTAATTATCTAGACATTAACACAAGTGTACACAATATATTTCTTTTTATTGGAAGCAAGGAGAAAATATACCTATAGAAGTTGATTACATTTGTCTCTGAAGTAGTAAGAATAACAAATAACATGAGCCCACAAAACAGACTCCACATCCAACAGCAACCTCCAATCATAATGAACTAAATTACCTAAAATAATGAAGGGCACAGCTCATCCAATAAAGCAGAAATCACCAACTAATTTGTAGTGGACCTTGAAAAATTAACAGTATTTTAGCATAGTTCTATCTAATGAGTTGTAAGGATGAAATTGTAACGCAATGATAGAGCTATGGCATGCCATCAATATTAACTCAAGAGAAACTATAAAATCATTTATCTTTATCACATTACTCTGCATCTTTAAATGCATGCCTCCTTGTTAATTGTAACTCTACAAACATTGACACAGCGTCTATCATAGTCTAGACCCAACTACACTCCATATTGGAAAAACAAGATTGAAAAAGCCTTGAAATTGTTATGAATTATAAGACCTCCACACTAGCTTTCCCATCACTCCCTATTGCTCTACGTCTTCTAACTCATTCCTGAGTACTGCAATAAGCTAGAAAACACAAAATCTTGGTTCAGCATAGTGTGACCAGTGGAATGCTATTTCATGTTTTGTTTAAAGAACCTAGGCTGATAAAGATGGTGTAGTCTCCAAATTTTGTAATTCTTTATCAAACTACATCTTCAATTTTACACCTACTCATTAATACTACAACCTACTGACTTGAGTGGCCAATGAAGAAGTCTGTCATATTGTCCAATGCTTTATTCCACAATGTGTGCAGGTTTATTGCATTGAGACCATATGCTTAGAAACACTTGGAATATAGTGATTGCGGGGAGAGACAGAGAGAGAGAGAGACAGAGATAGAGAAATACAAGTAGAGAGAGGGAGAGGTAAGACTATACCAATCCTAGAGGGAAGAGGGAAAAACAATATGATTCATGTGATGAAAAGAAATCATTATAGAATATGGAAAGTGTGATTGCAAACATACTTGATATAAAAATCAGAAAAAGACAACACTTCAGCATGAGAGCTGAAATTATCAGGAGCTCACACAGTTCCCTACTTGGGGATTAGTGATACCTGGTTTTGGTGAGTTGAACTTACTCCTGGTGGAGGAATTTGCTCAACAGAAGTCAGCAAATATCAGGTATCAAGTGTTTTCTTTATTTCTTTCTCTTTCTCTCTCCACAGAGTCAGTACATAAATATTGCCCAGCAAGCAAACGCAAGAAAAGGGGAAAATTCAAAGATGCTGATGTAAAAGACGCTGTTATGGCTGGCATATGAGCTGTCACTCAAAATCTCTTGTGGCAATGCAGGAATGTTCAGAGGTGAAATGATTAGATCATGAGGGCTGTGACCTAATTGCTGGATCGTCCATCTGATGGACTGATAATTTAGATGCACTATTTCCAGGGTGGTAATTGTGAGCAGGAGGGGCCTGGCTGGAGGGGGTGGGTCGCTAGGGATGTAGCCCGGGGGACTACATCTGTCCCTGATTCACTCACAGCTTCCTGCCTGAGAAGCTGACAGCTTTCCTCCACCAGAGCCTTCTGCTATGACATTCTGCCTCACCTTGATCCTGCAGCAGGGGGTTGCCTATTATGGACTAGATCTCTGAAGCCATGAGCCCAAAATGAACCTTTCCTCCTTTAAGTTGTTCTTGTTGGGTATTTTGGTAAAAGTAACAAAAAGTTACTAATGTACATGCATTTTAGGGGAAAATTGCACATAACTTATTTCTAACATAAAGAGATGAATATTTAATATTAATTTTGATGGTGCATTTTATTCTGATCCAACAAAGTGGATATTGAATAATTACAATATGTTTGTTTAAAAGGATATCAGATTATTATCTTGACCTCATTTTTCTATACTTAATACTTGGTAAAACAAGAATAATATACCATAAAGATTTGTTAGGAAGAATGAAGATAACACTAACTCTAATGTATAAAGCTAAAAGTTCCCAGCACCTACAAAGCACTTGATTAATTCTAATTAATATTATTAATAATTTTATAATTATTAATTCCATTGTTCAATACTTTTGATGCCAAATTCTCAGAAGTTCCCCAAGTGGTAAACCCTGTTTCTCTTCCTTGCACATTTTGGTGACTTGGATTCAAAAATCCCTCAAAAACCCCTCTGTGTCTACCTGGAGCATCTCTATTCAGCTGCACATACAGGCACACACCTATAGTCCCAAATATGTGGGAGACTGAGGCAGGATTGCTGCCTGGGAGTTCCAGGCCAGCCTAAAGCTCTATTCATCAACCTAACCTGAACCTTACATCTTTCTCTCGTCCTGTCCTCCTTCATGTGCCTTATCCTAATGCTTTCCTATGCAAGGGCCGTGTCGGCATACAAACTGACACTAGAACTTGCATTTTTTTGGTCACATGATTTTATCACTCAGAGGTTAGTTCTGAAAGGAAGTGAGCATATTTTTCTATGGAGATATTTTGTTTTTTTAATTTGCTTCAGGATATTATTGATATGGAAAAACATCAAATGTATCATATTTATCAGATAATAAAATTGTTACTTCAAATGTATTGAAATTTTATTGTTCTCCAATTTTATTACATTTCCATATCTCTGATGCTATTCATTAATGGTCTGATTGTATTTGATATGTATATTATCAATTTTATTAATTTCATAATGCCTTTGGCTGTATTATGTACAATGTAACATATAATGGATTATTTATCATATCTTCAAATGATGCATATTTCATATATATGTATATATACATGCTTTATTCTGTCATTCATTGAATTAATTTTATTTTGTGTCCTATTTTCAATAGCACTGCTGTATCCTTGATTTACCAGAAACTGCATCCTTGAATTATTAGAAATTCTTAATCCTTTTTTTTTTTCATTAGATGAATATGGAGTTACAATTGAGAGGGAAACATTGTCAAACAATCAAGAACAAATGTATATATACTTAGTTATCCAAGGCTAAGGCCATGTCATGGATTCTCTGCTTGGTTTCCCCAAGTTTCTGTTTTCCCCAGAAAACCCCCTGATTTTAATGGGTTTCTCGTGGAGGTCAGAGATCTCCTTCTGAGGTGATTCCCCCATATTCCTACCTTCCAGTCTCCTAGATATTCTTCCTAAGCCCTCCCCCAACCCTGTTCCCCACCCTACACCTCCAGGTATCCTAGGGAGTCATCCCCTTGTTGTGTTAAGAATCATACAATTTGAGGTTATTATTAGCTTAGCCATCTAACATACTGCTTCCTGACGTATTCTAGCTTCCACAGATGAGAGAAACCATTTGGCCCTTGAGTCTCTGCGATTGGGAAACTTCACTTTGCATAATTTTTTCCATCTCCATCCATTTGGATACAAAAGCCATAATATCATCTTCTCTAATGGCCGAGTAGTATTCCATTGTATATATGTACCAAAATTTTTTGTATCCATTCGTCAAGTGAGGGGCATTTGGGTTGGTTCCATAGTCTAGCAATAGTAAATTGAGCTGCTATAAACATTGATGAAGCCACATCACTATAATATGCTGATTCTAACTCTTTTGGGAAAATACCCAGGAGTGGGATAGCTGGGTGATAAGGTAGTTCCAGCCCTAATTCTTTAAGGAGTCTCCACACTGCTTTCCAGAGTGGCTGAACCAGTTTGCACTCCCACCAGCAGTGTGACAGTGTTCCTCTTTCCCCACATCCCCTCCAGCATCTGTCATTGTTTGTATTCTTCATTTTTGTCACTCTAACAGGAGTGAGGTGGAATCTCATTGAAGTTTTGATTTGCATTTCCCTTATAGCTAATGATGTAGAACAGTTTCTCATATGTTTATGGGCTTTCTGGACGTCCTCTGGTGAGAAGTTTCTTTTTAGATCTGTAACTCATTTATTGATTGGATTATTTGTGATTTTTGGTGTTTAGCTTTTTTAGTTCTTTGTATATTCTGGATATTAGCCCTCTGTCTGAAGTGTAGCAGACAAAGTTTTCTCCCATTTTGTAGGTTCTATCTTGATGCTCTG
>PVKS010001345.1:0-144976 GCA_004027875.1 Aplodontia rufa | reverse complement strand
GAGGTGGATAAGCGGAAGTGTCAAAGTAGAGGCGATTACTCCAAGATAACTCTATCAGCAGAGGCAGCCAGGTATGCAAATCCAGGTCAGTTGGTGCTCAAGGTCATTGTCACATTTGAATTTCCCCTACAATATTTTCTTTCCTGCCTTACATACATCCCATCAAATAGCACAGGCTAGCACCAGACAATGCTAATTACTAGTTGTGATGTGCACTCCTTAGAACACCAAATACCTCCATTTCTGTACATTCCTTTAGCAAATTCACATAGGTTTTAAAAATAATTGCAACTTCCCAGCATGTCTGAGAAAAGTGACTTTCAAACAGATTTGAGTGTCAACCTTCCCAAGAGGTTCCTCCGAATGCCAGGAAATGGAGATATTATTATCATTTCTTGTGAAAAACACTAGACTGTCCTTTTCATCCTTTCCTTTCTCCCCGCCTCCCCTTCCTTCCTTTCTTTTTCTTTCCCTTTTTCTTCTCTACCTGTACTGGAAAAGAACAGGCTTCGTAAAGTATATTTTTAATGACAGCTGCAATGACCAATTAAATCCCTTCAGCCCTGGACTGTAGACATCTTTGCCTGAAGTCGCAAGTAGGTTTTGTGTCTGTGTATTTAGAGAGAGTTGTAAACTGATTGTGTGGTGTGTGCTTTGCAAGATTGAATTATGAAATTGTTTTCCTTCATATCCGGTAATGGTAATATCACCTGACTGTTATCAGTGGCCCAGAGCATAATTAGATTAGAACTGGAAGGACTGGGGGCCTCTGCTTCTGGAGCAGCTGCTGCAATGTCATGCTAAGTAGGACAAACGCATTAGTCATATTTACACTTTGATGATTGATGAGTTTTAAGTGCTCATCAAAAATAAGTTGAAACCAAGCAGAAAAGGAAAGATAAAAAAAACCCCAACAGTTTATCCCAAATTCAGTACTGCTAGCAACATGTAATCAGAGGACACTACTACAGTCATCCGATGTGACATTTCACTGTTGACTCAATATTTCTTGGGATGCTAATTTATTCATTTCACAAGTGTGTCTATTTGAGTTGATCCTACATGTGTTTATTTCCAGAACACAGGAGACACTTGCAATGTACATCTTGAACCTTTTCTGTCACCAGCGAATGGGCACACGTTGATTCTGTGAGAGACCAGGAGCACCGGAATACACAGTTGGGCAATATATCAGCTCACTTGACAGTTTGCATCCAAAGCGTGCTCTTGGTTCTGTCCCTGGCTGGTAACAGAACCTAAAGGTTGGCTGCAGATTCAGAGGTGGGAGATGCATAGGTTTGAACTTCAGTTAGCCAGATAATAGGCTATATAAATCAAATCTTCCCCAGGATTTCCTTGGGGCTAGAATCAGGGATGCTACTTTCACCAAGCCACCACCACGCAGAAGTTCATATAATCTGCCTTGTGCTTCCCCAGGAAATGTAATTGGATTTACACACTCAAATGCTATTGTGTGAGTTTTGTTTATGAAGGACTATTTTAAGAAGTCAGGTCACTTAAGCAGCGTTTCAGAAGACAGCTTTTCTCACTGCAAGATTTTTCACAGTCAGCCCTGTGGGGTAGAAGAATGCAGAGTGGATTAATTAACCATGGAGATGCCAGACATTCCATGGTAGGCACAGCCACATCCTGGGCAGAATAAAAGCTGTTTTACCCGCAAGTGCTTCCATGGGCTACCGTCTCAACAGGCTGAGTTTGTGGTATGTGTTGTCAGATAAACCTGCTTCTGTTGTTTCTTTGATATCTGTGCATTGGACTCTGAATAGATGCCTGTAATTTTGAATCTCATTTAGCCAGATCATACATTTTAATACATGCAAAGCATTGCACAATTATTAATTGCTGGTATTTTCTATCCCCTTTACACCCTCTCTTGTCTAAAAGCCTAAACTCTGGTGTTACACATTGTAAAATGTCTCTGAAGCACAACCACCCGTGCTATATCAGGCCATGATAAAGTTTTGCATGGTGATGGCATGAGCTAGATGTGAAATAAATCACACTGGCATATTGCAATTTCTTTTTTCTTTTTTTTTTTAAGAGAGAGAAGGACAGTGAGAGAGAGAAAAAGAGAGAGAATCAATCTTATTCTCTTATTCAGTTTTTCATGTGGCTTTCATTGCTCTGACATTTCTTGTGTACGTGATGCTGGGGTTCGAATCCATGTGCTCATGCATGCCAGGCAAGCACCATAACCACTGAACCCCTGCTCCAGCCCTTGTAGTTTCTTTTTAAATGAGTGAATGTTTAAAATTGTATCTCTCTATGAAGGGCGTAGAGGTTCTACATTTTAATGTGTAAGATTTTCACATTAAAAAAAAAATCTGTAGGCCAGGTGCAATGGCAAGTTCAAGACCAACAAGATCCTAAGCAACTCAGTGAGATTCTGCCTCAAAATAAAAAATAATTGGATGTAGATGTGGCTCACTGGGTAAGTGTCCCTGGATTCAATCCCTGGTACAAAGTAAATGAATAATTGTAACCAATTTGTAAGCAACACCTCTCTGTCATATGCCAGCTGGTTTTCCAGTTGACTGGCGTAGGTCATTTCTGGATCTTCCCTTTGATTGTGTGTGCGTGCCTATGCTTGTATGCTGCATGAACATGAGTGCTTATGAAACACACTACCAAGGACTGGGCAATGCAGAATCCAAACACATGTACTTCTTCAACTCAAAACATAATAAATGCAGCACAAAAAATCTAATAGAACAAATAACAGTGAACAGAGAAAAATAAAAGTGATAACACCCCTGGAAGACCTGAGGATAGAAGGAATTTAGTGACTGTCCTGTTGTCGGGGTTCTCCTATGTCAGAGTCTGGTTATTTTATGTGTGTCTCCTACGGGGTGGAATAAGGGCTAATGGGTGGCCATTACAGCAGGAAAGACTTTGGTTCACTGAAAGGTAAGGCTGCGTAGCTCAGGAGTCTGCTTTTGGAAGTAATGGGCTCCTTGTCGTGTGGATTCAGGGAAAGCTGTACATAGGACAACCCATCATGGATGTCACACAGGAGATTTCTCAAGTGGGAAGTCTTTTCCCCCAAGGTCAATTGAAAGCTCTGGCTACATTTACAAGCCATCATGGTTACTCTGCAGTCAGGAAAGAGGGAAAGGCAAAGGGCTATAAGTCAAAACAGTAAAGGAATATGTCAACTGACTCTGCACCCTTTTTGGAGCTCTTCTGAGATCCCTGCACAACAAATCCAGAATTATGACACAGGCCACCCATCAATAAGAAGCATTAGAAAAAATAGATTTTAATGCCCCTTAAAGACATCAGAATTGGCCAGGTGTGGTGGTGCATGCATGTAGTCCCAGCAACTGGAGAGGCTGAGGCAGGAAAATGGCAAGTTCAAAGCCAGCCTCTGCAACTTAGCACCTTAGTGAGGTTCTGTCTCGAATTCAAAAAGGAAGGCACCCTGGAGATGTGGTTCCGTGTTTGAGTGCCCTTGGGTTCAATCCACACACACACAAAATCAGGATTGTGTTAGAAGGAATGGGAGAATGAGTACTGACTAAGTAAATTGTTAGCCTGATACTTTTGCTATCCTGCTGGGGTCTCAGTTCTGGGGCACATTTATGTACTATCAGGTTATTGCTGCCATGAAGCAGATACTGGAATGGATCTGGGGAGAGAGTTTGTGACTCGAGGACAAAGGTTGGCATTATACCTGGTTGTTTGCCGCATCTGGAGCAAAGGATTCCGTAAATACTTTACACAAATGCAAGTTTAGAGTTCTTTTTGCTACAGTCATCTAAAGCATGAAAACTCAAAGCTGCAGTGGATCTCTCTTAGGAGTTAATTGAAAGGAAAAGTTGGATTCTAAAAGAAGTTGTAGACATGGTAGACAGGTGTGGATCTTCCTTCCTGGTGAAGAGTGTGAAGGACCCTGGGGGAGGGCTGTGAGGTCATTTGAGTATTACCTAAACACAAAACAAAAGCATCCCAAGCCTGGTCCCCTGAATACATGGCACTAGGGAGCGTCTGCCTCATGTTGGAAAGGTCAGACTGGTTAGCAGCTCTGGGGACTCTCACTTACTCTGTTCACAGGGACCCCTGCTAAAAACTGGGGCATAGCCCTAGAGCTCCAGAGAATCCATCCTCATAGAGGGAGGGTGGACAGGGCACATGGGCAAGGTCCAAGTTTCTTTCCTTGGCACGTTGCTACACCCTGTGTTTTCCTCTATGAGAGCAATGCATTAACCTACCCATGGCCCACCTGACTGCAAGCCCCTTGGGTTCAAGGATTGCATGGCTTTCATTTTTGTGTCCTTAACACCTCATGTAGCACATGGCACATGGAGAGCTCTAAATAACACACTTTTAAATGAATGAATATGTCATGACCACCACCTTCCCCCTGTCTCTACCACACGCACAGTCACAACATCACCAACAGGGAGTAAGCAACCAGAGAGGATTGAGCTGGATTGTCTGTGGGTACTTGTCCCTTCTTAGAGATTTGAAATGGATCAGGCCCTTCCATTCAAAATAGAGTCCCAGTACCAACATAGGTAACGTGTATTCTGCTGTCTTCTTTGCTCTGACTCCTGGTACTTGGGTCAGTGCTGTGCTCCACAACACATTCAAAACCTGCTCTTTGGCTTAATGTCTCTGTGAGGTCCTTTCTGGCAGATATTCACCTGCTAGCTCTATGTAGCTGTGGCTGAGGGTGGCAGAAGGTTCTCCCTCCATCCGATGCAACTCCTGGTGCTCCATGAGGGGCTTCTCTGCCTCCCTCCTAAGGGGAGGACATGGAGCAAAGAAGGTTGGCTTTGCTTAGCATAAAAACCAGATAATTGTTTAGTTTGCTGTTTCATACAGCTTAAAATCTATCATGTAGAAACCAGATTGTATTCTAACTGGACCAGTTTATCTGCGGACTGACAAAAAGCAAACTTAAAACTGACTTAGAAAACCCAATTCAATTAATTAGACTATTCTTCATAGAGCCCAAGAAAGGTAAGGAGAATATCCTCTGTTTTTAATTATGTGAAATATTATCCCACTTAGTGCATTATTTCTACCATGAATTAGTTCAAGAAATAAAACCAACGAGAACAACCTTGTTATCTTCTAAACTCAAAGTCAGAATCCTCAGTCCCTTGAGCTGGCTTTCCCAGACTATGGTGGTGGGGAGCTCAATTCAAAATGGCTCCATGGCTCCAGGCGGTCAATGTCCAGAGAGTGCGAAGTCTCCCCTTTTCAATTTAGGAGGCAGAAATTCTGCCCTTGTCTCCTACCAAGTGAATAATGACATCATATGCAGCTCTTGGGACCCAGCCCAAGCCATCTCAGCCAGAGAGGAACTGTGCCAATGGGCAGCTAGAGATATTTTTGAAATCACGTAAGTACATTTCCTTAAAAACACAGAAGCCACATATTCTCATCCTATTTTTTGCTATGGATTTTTCTCGGTGACTTTGGCCAAAGCAATGGCTTTGGCTTCTTTGGGGGAAAATTTCCTTATGCCTAAAAGATTGTGTGTGTGTGTGTATGTGTGTGTGTGTGTGTGTGTGTGATGGGGAATGTATCTATATTACATGATTGTGGAGGGTTTCTCAGCACCGTCTTCTGACTGCATTCTCCTCTGCCTGTCCTTGCATCCTGCCTTGTCTTCCTGCTCTTGGCATCTATGTCTCTCTCGCCAGATGGGCTGAGCTTTGCAAAGGGTGGCACCTGAGTCACTGTTAAATCTCTGTGTCATAGTCCGGTGCTGGTTACCTACTCTCTTCTTCCTCAGGAACCTTCAGTACTTGCACTTGAATTCACCCCTTCAATCCCTTTTAATGTTAGAGTTTCTTCAGTCTGCATCCCGTTCGGCTGCCTCTTCTCTTATCCCACGCTTCTGCCTGGACAGTCACATGCCTCCCTCGGTTCATAGCCATGTATCTGTGTGCAGATAACTTCTACCTCCATAAAGTCAACCCCTCCTTCTCTGCTAAACATAAGACTGGACACTCTAGTAACCTTCTATAGCCACCATTGGAGTGTCCCATAGACAGCACTACCTGAACAAGTTAAAAATCAGCTCCTTTACACCCGACATCAATACAAAATTCTGATGGTTTAATCCATTGCTAGGATACATCCACGGCTCTCCATTCTATTGCTCTTTCCATTCTATTGCAGTCCCTTGTCCCCACTATTTCTCAAGTCTTTTGTTCCTCATGCACCTCCATCCCACCCCCATCCCCCAAGAGGGCTTCTCCCAAGTGCTAGCTTTCCCTCTACGTCACTCTCCTGGGTCATTGCCAATCACCTACACATACCACGCTGGCTTCTGCCTATGTGTGCTTTCTAGGACAATTCTTGCTCAGGTGTCACCAATTCCAAGAAGCCTCTCCTATACCCTTTCTCCAAGACCGGTACCAGCTTAAGAATAAGGGGCATGCTTTAAGACAAGAATAGTATGTGTTTGATTTTGAAAATCTGAGCTAGGTTCAGTGTTTAGGGGAAGGACAGCCAGCTGATGTTACAGAATTTGACAAAGAGACAAGCAGTCCTTCAGTTGAGACTCTCTCAGTGGGAGAGTTTGAGTGACAGGAATTGCTGTGTCCCAGACCTGCACGTGTCACAAGGAGAGCACCAGGGTGTGGATTCAGACTGAGACTGATCTGCCATTTGTTCATTGTATGACATTGACAAGGGCCTCAATCTTTATGTAAATCTTTTCCTTTAGCTATAAAATGGAGATAATATTAGTAGCCCAGGAGTTGGTTGAAGAAACGAAATTGCACAGATGGAGTAGTTAGATCAAGCCCTGGAAAAGTGTCATACCGCAAATTTTGTTACTATAATTTAAGTTTCAAAGGGCCCCCTTTTTCTTTGACTTCTCTGCCTTTTCTGAGGCTTTGCCTGTCTGAACAGTGGGTCATACAGACCAGGGCTTCAACTTTTATGTGAGTAGCAACCCTTTGGAGGCCTTGGGAAAATCTGGGTTAGGAGGAACCTGAGATTCTGCCTTCTTCATTATTGGCCAGGTGCAGAATTCCCACAGTCTGCAGGCCGTGATTTGCAGGAAGGGATTTGGAATTGAGCACAGACTCCCACCCCATCTGGTGGGTTTAGTTCTTTCCATGTTCACAAAACTCTAAGTACCTTTATATTTTTCTTGGATCATTCAAGCTGACATACAAAATACAGTGGACAGAATGTATAATAAACAGCATGCATTTATTTCACACAACCTAGAGACTGGGAAGTCCAAATTAAGGAGCCACCAAATTTGGAGCCTGGTGAGAGCCGACTTCCTGGTTTGTGTGACCACCACCCAGCTGTGTCCTCACAGGGTAGGAAGGACACAGCACCTCTCCGAAGCCTCTTTGTAAGGGCACTAAAACCATTCATGAGGGTTCCACCCTTTATCCTAATCACCTCCCACAGACCTCACCATCACCTTGGGGTTAGAAATTCAACCTATGGGTTTGGAGGGGGTACAGCATTCAGACAATGGGGACATTCTTGTATAAGTCATTAGTCCATTCCTTCCGTTAGTCTCTCATATGACAAATATTTATGGAATACCACTATATGCCAGGTGCAAGCAACAGGCATTCTGGGGTGAAGAAAACAATTAAAGAGATTATACTGCAGCCCAGAGACTGCCATCAGTCAATAGTGGCCCGTGTAAGTGTCTGATACCAAACTGAGTTAGTGTTGTGAAGCCAGGTTTGCCGCAGGCATCAAATGAATTATCAGCATGCAAAATTTAGCTAGGCGCTTACTCTGAGGTGGCGTCCTGCACACGTGTGACCCTGAGCAGGAGCGATTCCTTAAATGCTGCTCTCTAGGCAGGTATCATGCCTCCTCCTGGTCCTGATCCTCATTTCCCTTTTAGAACTTGGATGAGAAAATTATTCTTTTTTTCTTTCTTTTTTAAAGAGAGAGGGAGAGAGAGAGAGAGAATCCATTTTATTTAGTTTCTCATGTGACTTTCACTGCTCTGACACTTCGTTGTGTACGTGCTGCTGGGGTTTGAACCCATGTCCTTGCACATGCCAGGCAAACACCGTAACTACTGAGCCACCGCTCCAGCCCCCAAGGAAATTATTCTTCTCTGATACCTGAAGGAGGACAGGGCTTACCAGAACTGCATTTTCCGTATTTATTTCTGCTACTAAACCAAATGCTCTTTGAGCATAGGGTTTGTCTTTCAGTATGTGCCTGGAACATCATAAGGGAATCTTGTAGAAAAATCCTGTTGACTAGATGCCCGGCCAATTGTATCTGCACCAGTATTGCTGCTTTCTTGTTGAGAGGGAAGGGTGCTGAGCTCAGAGAAGCCACATGGGTTCCCTTTGGTCATGTGATTGACAACAGACTCCAATCCACAACTGTCTAATTCCAAAGCTGCCCCCTGGATTTGATAATTTGTTACAACCACTTTGTCTCAATTAACTATGCTTATTTCAGAGGTAATGAGGTAAAAGCAGTAAAGCAAAAGAAGAAGGAAATTTGCATTCCAAATACTAGCAATGCTTAAATGATACTTACTGCTTTGCGAAGCCAGAGACGTAGCCCACTGTATTAAAAACAGCATCTGAATGATCGTTGAAGGTCCCACCCCAGATTTCACATCTATCACAGTGCAGCTTTATACGGACCAATCCTCCTACCTTGGCTGCAAAATGCATTCCACAAGCTCTAATTCTATCACTATGAAATGATTTCTGAGTTTCCTCACAGCTCCAAAAACATTCATTCCCATTACAATGAATGTGAATGTCTGTGTTTTCCTGGGTTTTTTTTTGTTTGTTTGTTTTGTTTTGTCTCCTGTGATCAGAAATCACAGATCATCGGGGTCTCTGACCTCTGAGACTCTGAGGAACAGAACTCTAAGTAATGATAGAACAAATACTGAAGGAATTACTTTACAGATGGCATTTAATATTTAATTTCTCCTAGTGATTTAATCACATCAGCACCACCAATTGTACAATTGTGTGTCATTTGATTTGATCTGAAAGGACTAGTGACAGTGGCATGTAATCGACAATTGTTTATTTTGAATATCTTGTTAGTGACTTCATGGCACTTGTAAGAGTTGCCCATCTGACTTTTTAAAACTGCATGCTAGCTGTGATCAACAAGTCAATGTGTGACAACGCTGCTCAGCAGTGACTGACCTGGGCACGACACAGCCTGAACATGCACCACCAGAAGACGGGCTTCTGTGGAGCCCTCCTCCTGGTCCACGAGCCCCTGCAAACAGACAAGGTGGCTTTAATCTGCTGTCAAAACTTCAGCAATTGAAAATAAAGGAATTAATGAATAAGAAAGGGTTTGAACCCATAAATGGCAGTGAACAAGTGCTGGGTGGTATCATTATTACCTCTGTGCCACCGCATCTCACTGACGGCACAGAGACAGGCTGCTGTGCTCTGTTGGTGTGAAAGGCCGCCAAGCACGGGACAATGGCACATGGTGAGAACCAAGCTGTTAATCACTCGAATGGTACATGGAGAAACAGAAGAGCTCTGCACCCTGACCACTGCTGGCAAGAGGGCTGTGCTCCCCGGATGAGAGCGGTGCACTGCTCTCTCGGCTCCAGCGCTCCTCCTGAGTAGAGAAGTCACCCATTGCCACGTGTCCAGATCCTTCCCAGAGGAAGAGAAGCCGTTTTGCTCTCAGGGATGATAATGTCTTCCCGCAGACCCCCTTATGGAAATACTCCTGGATGTGAAGCCCTTCATTTTGTGGAAGGTAGATAGAAATCTCCATTCAATGTCCTGCAGATAAGGCCCCACTGGCCATCGATTTAAGGTCATTGGGATGCATAAAGGTGGAAAGGTTCTAGTTTGTGAAATTTTCTATGCCCCGTGAACATGGTCATATTTCAGACTGTGAATCTATCCATTATCAAACAAGCACTAAGTGACAGAAATGCTAATCCATTGTCCGAAACTTAGTGGGAAAGTTTATATAGTAAGGTAAATATCAGGTTCTCTCCGACAAGTGGGAAGAGCAAAAGAAGACCTTAGAACAGGAGCAGTTCCTCTTTCAAGCAAATAAACCAAGCACTCAGAAATGGGACTGGTGAATGTGGTGCTGCACTGATGGACAAGTCAGAGAGGTCCCCTCTGCTCTCTCAGTGCCACTGTCAACTTCTGCTCCATAATCAGCTATGGCACCACCAAGCCCCCCTGAGCACCGTGTGGGAACCACTCCTTAGCAAACTCCATCAAGGCCTTTGACCATTGAAGGCTTAAACTGGTGTTCCTAAAGGGACAGCGAGGTGGCAGAACACACGGGCATTTGGCAGTAACCCGTTGGCTTTGGCGTTGGTCAATGTGCACAATGGCAGGAAATGGTTTCATTTTGTTCAGGGTACCATGGGCACAGGGCAGTAGTCATGCTTTCTAACATTTCCTGTACCCTGCTCCTTCTGAACTTCTGTTGTGTGATTTGCACACATCCTGCTCCATCTTGATAGTATTCTTGCACTGTGGTGTTCCCTCTGAGGATCAGAGAGACAGCTCTGCCTGAAGTCGTTTCAGCTGGGATGTGGCCCAATGAGGATTCATGTTGGTTGGGCTTCAGATGCAGATGGGTCTCCGCTGTCTCTCCACCACCCTGTACATTCCAGGTGGCCATTTAGAAAATGTGTATTCACATTTTGTGATCCATATTCCCCCCATTGATTAACCATCTCCTGAATGCCAACACAAGGGATACAAAGTTGAAAAGGACATGCTTCCACTCTCGAAATCATTGTACCACCAGAACAAGAAGACAAGAAAGACAAATGGATGTGCTGATACCTGGGCCTCTTCCCATGATAGCTGTGTTGGATTCACTCCTTAAGGGGCTTCATACTTCACTGCTATAACAACTTGAGAACTGGTACACTCCTTCACCTAGCTTTCTGTGCATGCTGAAATAAAACTAACATTTAGGGAGAAATTCAGACATAGAAGAGCTCCAAATTCTGATGCCTTCGTAATTCACCATCATTCTTCAAGACCAGGGTAGTGAGCACAGCAGATGGAAAATTTTTAAAAAATATTACATAATTCATCAAAATATGAAAAACAAGCCCTTATTTTTACCCAGATTCCTACTACCAGAAATAAATGCCTTTTTTTCGTGCTGATACGCCTCAAAGCCATTCAGATTTAGTTGTCCACATGATTCCAACTTATCCTAAAGTGTTTCTACATGTGTAGAATGAAAAGCCATGTGAGGACATGATGCCGGTCCACTGGCTGTGTTTTGGAGACTGCTGGCTGATACAATGCATCATTGCTTTTTCCTTGCATAGAGAACCAAGATTTCACATTGGGAGGTAATATGCCCATCTGCATTACTGGAGGATTTTAGAAAGTATTTAAAAATGCCTGATCCATCCAGGAGGCCCACCTTTTCTTCATCCACCCCCACCTCCTTCTGCCGTCTTTCTTCCACCAGCTCTCAGATTGCTAGGAGGGATAGAAGCCATGCAGAGGATAGTAGACAACAAAGAAATGGGAATCCTTAAACACTCCTTATGCTATTAGGTCCCCATATCAGACCACTGGTTCTTGGTTATTTTCTAAGTGATATAAAATGTATCTAGATTCGTTTAATCTAATTTTATTTTAATTCTGCATTACCAATATCCACAAGCAATTTCTAATCGATACTAGCTTCAAGGTTGCAAAATACATGCATGCTGTAACTTCTGATAAATAAACATTGACTAGTCCTTGAAATAAATTGCAATTGCTATTCTGTCATATGTTTGGACATCCAATCATCTAAGACAAGTTGAGCAAATAGAGCCATTTTCATTTTATGAGTGGCTTTTTTTTTTTTTTTTGCTTCATACTTGAGATTTGGGGAACATTAAGAGCCAGATCAGATGTTCTATCATCTGATGTATAATTTATGTCACTTGACCAAATGCCAGGCAACAATCATGGCTGGAGAAGACAGGTGGGACTGTTTCCCAAGGGAGGAAATGGATGCCTTCCTATTTACAATTCTTTGAAAGTGCACTGGGCCGTGTGAGATTAAAAAGCCATCCCTGGAGGTGCTCAGCCAAGCCAGATGCCTACCACCAGGGATTTGGGGCAAATGGGAAGAGTTGAACTAAATGATTCTTAAGAGTCTTTCTGATTTGATACTTATGACTCTGGAACTCTTGAAATAAATAATTGGTTATATGTAGAACAATGGAACTCTAAAGAGGAAAGAAGTCCAGAAATCTCCTAGATCTCAGAGAGATGGTGGATGTTTTCATGAAGCTGCTCCTTGCCCTCCTCCTGGATCTCAGTCCCAATGACTCTATACTTGCAGTTGCCCAGGCCAAGAAGATCAATGGGCATCCCCATCTCTTCTACCACTCTGTCTCCATGGCTAGGCCTCTGCAAGTCCCTGAGAGATTTGCCTGCTGAATGACCTCAAGTCCATCCAGTTTTATGTCTGCTTCCTCTGCTTTGGTGCAGAAGCCCTGCTCCTGGTCCATCACAGTGGCCTCCCTGCATTCTCTTTTGCATCTTTCCAATCTACCACCCACACTGTTACTACGATGGGACTATGCCCCTAATGATGGTTCAGAATCCTCTAGTAAATGCAGGTAACTTCTGTTGCTCTTGTGACAGAGACTGGAATCTTTCCTGGGGCCCACCTCTCAGATCTGGACTCCACCCCCTTGGATGATGCCATTCTTCATCTTGCTTTCAGAGCCCAAGTAGCAGTGTGCCTCTCAGCTCTTCCAAAGACCTACTCCTTCTTCTGCCCCTCAGTTCTCTGAGTTTCTGCTCCTGCTTTGCCCAAGACATTCTTTCTTCATTCTCTTTCAAGAAATCTTTCTCAGGGAAGTTTCCTCTGCCCAATCCCAAGTCTCAACTTAATTGCATTTTCAAATCCTCATTCTTTTCTTAGAAAGTATACCTTCCCCTACCTTGTTGTTGAGAACACTTGCTCCTTGTCCATCTTTCCCACTGGATGGCAAATGCAGTGTGGTTAGGCAGTGGGTCAGGCTTGCTTGCTCACTTAAATATTCTCAGAATCCCATGTTTGATAAATATGTATCTAAGAATAAATGAAGGGGAGTGTCTAAGGCTGGCTGATATGTATGAAGTTGAATGGTAACACCCAAGAAGGTGAGATGAACCCAAGTTGGATCAGCATTCAGATTAGTGATTCTACCAGGCTTCTGGATATTTCTCTTTGGCTCAAATCCTGGGTAAGGCTAAAAACTGCTCATAAAATATTTTCAGTACCAGCAGCTTAACAGGAATTTTACCAAGGGAAGATGACCTAATGAATCTGCCAAATTGTAACTCCAATGATCCTACACAAAAATAATTCTGCCAGGGTGATGCACTTCTTTTAATAGCTAATGTTCTGGTTTTAAAAAAATACTTGTGGTTTCCACATCTTTAAATAGGTAGTATCCTTTAAAGAGGCAAACACCAATATTAAGCATAATTATTCTCATCTTATTGCTTAATTCTTATGCTGATTTTTAATAAGAATGAGTTATCATATAAGAATCTAGACTTGACCTCATGAAGAGGAAGTTGACACTAATACTGGATTCACTATAAATATAGATAGGTGAATAGAAACAAACACACTGTGTATCTGTGTATTTATATATCTATTTACCTTTCTATAGGATTTTTTCAGTAATGATGTCACTCATTTATCCTCTCAATTTTGTGACTTGTTCATGAGAAGAATAATGTACAACATAAGTAGATAGATGTGGATTAATGTGCATAATTTTTGAATTTTCTAAATATTTTTGGCAGTGCTGGAGATTGAAATCAGGGCCATTTTTTAGACATTTTTACCCTAATTCTGTTTGAATATCCCAAAGACGTGGAACTTACTTTGTCCCAGATATTTCTTTGCCTTATGTGACACTTCTACTTGCAGAAAACTAGGCTTGCTGTTAACATGATGTGGACAGCTGTTATAGATGTGCACCACAAAAATCCAGGTCATCTGTATCTAACACATGAGAGATCTCCATTGTTATTAGCATCAACTTGACCATCATTTCCATATCACCATCCCCTCTCCCACCTCTCTTCCACCCTGTCTGCAGAAGTCCCTGGCATTTCTATACTATTTTGAGCCAGAAAGAAGGTGCTATTAGTTCTGAGTAGGAATACCTAGGAAGACCTCTCACCTTGGAGGCAGTGAGTGAACTGGAAATTCATAAGACTTAGAGACTCCAACAAAATTATGCATTTATGAAGCTAGATTTCCACTAGCTGGAAAAATGTTAAATGTCCACATTCATGCCCTTTACAACATTCTAGTCTTCAGGAAATTTACACCCCTCTGTTTCTTCCCAAATAGAAGATTTGACAAAATGATGGCAAATGCATGTTCTGGAGCCAGAGTACTTAGGGCTTGATTGTGAGACCAGCACCCATCAGCTATGTGACCTGGCAAGTTATCCAACCTCCACAGGCCTCAGTTATTTCAGCCCTAAAATGGGAGTAATGATTATGTGAATCTTATAAAGGAGCACAAGAATAAACACAAGTGACGTGGGTAAAATCCTGCAATCATGGCTAGCCCGTAAACTTTGCCTGTCTGCATGCAGTGGGCAGTGAGCACTTCATGAGGGTAGAAGCCTTGACTCTCTAATTTGCTGCCTTATCTCCAGTCCCAATGAAAATGTCCAGTACATGTCAGACGCTCTGTGGATTTCACTGAATGAATGAATGGAACTACTGAGGAGAGTAGCAAAGCCAACCAATGTGACGGTTGGCAGTAGACTGCACTAAGCACTAGGAAGGGGTCTAATTAATGAAAATGTGTGTCTTTTATATTTTTAACTAATGTGAATACAAACATCATTCCTCTAAGAAGGCATATTTTACCAAAAAGCATGAAAAGGAAAAAGAACTATCTCTCTTTCTTGGAGCATTCTCTTTGACCTTTAAAAATAATAATAACTAATGGAGATAGCATTGGAACTACATTGAGTCACTATTTTGATTAAACTTTGAAGGAGAACATGTATTTGAAAGCCCAATTCATTCCCTTAAAAAAACCTTTACTCCAAATGACCCATTCACAGCATTCATACCAAAAAAATATCTACAATTGGCATTTGTAGTACAACTTATATTTCAGTTTTGGAATAGTTAATGTGCCAGATGGTATAATAACATGGTTATAGAGGGCACATTGCTAGCCCTGCTGCTTATCAGACAGGAACCAAGGGCCTGAAAGGTTTCTTAACCTCCAAATACTGAGCAGGCTACTATTCTGGGCTGATCATCTCCCAGTAGGGTTTGCATAGTTCTCTGTCACCATTTCTGTCACTCCGAGGGGCAAAGAAAATTAGCTGTCAGGCTGGGACCAGCAAACTGAAGGTGCAGGGCCAGCTGGTGGGCAGTGCCTGTCCTTCCCAGGCCAATGCGTTTGGAGGGGTAACTCCCGAACTGAAGGAGTCTGAGCCCTCCTCTGCTCTAACCCTGGTGACTCCTCATTACACGCTGGCTCAAGCCAGTGTACACGAACTGGTCCACAAGACCTTCTGTAGCCTTGCCCTATTTCCTGCTTCCTCCCGTACTCGCTCTGCTTCAGCCTCAGCTCTTTCTCAGGAATTCCTTCACAGACCATGCTGGCCTTGGGGCAGTCTGTTCCTTCTGCCTAGAATGTCCTTTCTCCACAGACCTGTGTGATGATTCACCCACCCAGCGCATGCATCTACCTTGACCACCTGATTCAAATTTGTAATCTCTCCTCCACACTGCACATTCCTCACCCTATTAACTCGCTCTACTTTTAAAAGGAAATCACTTGTTACCTTCTATCACTCCAAAGAAAGTATTTACCCCTGCTAGCCAAGCAGTCGCAGAGATGAAAAATCATGTCCATTTTCCCCAGAGTCCAAAACAGTTCCTGACACTGTAGGTACTTGGGAAATACTTGTTGAGTGACAGATGAAGAAATGGATCTCCATCAATAACTGTCAGGGTGTTTCCTGCCACTCTCAGCAGCTCCACACCGGTGTCTGCAGGAAGAGCCTGGACATTTAGAATCAGCAGATTTGGGTGTGCATTTCGGGCCTAATCCCGCTACCTTGACTCTCTGAGCTTTACGTTTCTTAGCTGAAAAATAGGGTATAATAACTTTTGTAGCAAATTGTTACTATAAGGAATAAAATATTTTTGTATATATATAATGCGCTAGGCATCTAGAGGAAATTTAATAAATATAACTATAATTTTTAAAATGCTAACAGTTGAATAAAGCTGTTTACGTACAGCTAAAATTATTGGGAAGATAATGGGCCTGTCTGCGCTGAGTTTTTCAAGTCTCTGCTTATGGCTTGTCTGTCGCCCTCTGTGCCACTTGCTCGTGTCAGGGCAATGGTTCCACGCGGCTGTGGATATTGGAAAACACTCTGCTATTGAACCTTTGGATGCCAGCACGCTTTGTTCACCTTCTTCAGGTCTCTGCTAAAATATAACCTTATCAGACAAACCTTCCCTGACCTACTCACGTAAAACAGGAACTCCTTTCTCCAGTCGTTCCTTTCTCCTCTTAATCAGCTTTATTTTTCCCAACAACACACAGGAAATACTATCATTTTTTTCTTTATTTTCTGTCTCCCCATAAGATGAGGAAGGGATTCAATCTTTTCTCGACTGAGCCTATAGCTGCGCCTGAATTGAAGAGACTGCTCTTTGTCAATCAATTTCCCAAGCATACTTTGAAGACTTACATTGGTGGCTCAATGGCATGTGTCATGGGTAGAATGACCACACACCAGTCTGCCCAGCACACTCCAGATTTAAGACTGTCTCTGCTCTGTAAAGTATCCCAATATGCACAATAAAAGACATTGTCACAACAGCTATGGACTCCAGAAAATAATTATGACATGTAATCTCACATTAAAGGAATAGACGGTGTGGACAAGAAAGGGAAAGAAATTACTACCAATAGCAATAGCTAGCAGGTCCTGAATGCTCATTATCTGCCCAGGTCTCTGTGTAATTACCTCGCTCAGTCACAACAACCTGTGAAGTAGGGCAAGTAGAATCCCTGGTTAACATATGAGAGGCCTGAGGCTTAGAAAGGAAAAGTGGATTCCCTATGTTCCCACAACTAGGAAAAAGCAAAGCCAGGATCCAGATCCCAGAAGCAGACCTCTAAACTACCAAGCTAGCGTAGCAGGCACCATGGTGGTGCTTTTCAAATGTATGCAACCTGATTTCCTCCTGAAGTAATCCTGAAATATAGTAATTAATAGTTCCACTCTAAAAAATTGGTAAACTAGGCTCAGCTGTGATAAATGGCAGAATTAGGATTTCAATCCAGGATGAGCATATTTACTTAAAAAATGGTGAACAAGAGCTTAGTATGAGTCACTGTGGGGTGAAGACATTTGATGTCCCCGCTTCCATGATATTTTTACTATCTAATGTGTTGCAAGGTGTATAGCTCAGCGTTATAGGACCAAAAAACGTTGCACTTACTCATAAGGACCATGCACTTGAATTTTGGAAGAATGTTTTATTGGATTCAATCACGAGATGAGTAAACTTTAAAAAGAAAGGGTACAGTACACCGTTGCTGGCAGATTTGCTACTATTGATTTCCTGCTACAGCTGTCAGCCAATGTCAGGCCCTGGCTGGGTGCTCATTTTTAAACCACTCTACTCTCTCCAATCACCAGAGATAAGAAGTGTTAGGAAACAACTGGATCCCACTCAGCATGTAAAATTATACAGTTGAGAACTTTCTGATGTTCTTCCATGAGAAGCCACCTTCTTTATGGATGTGGAGCTATGCACTTTGGACCTAGTAAACTATTTTTTTCATCTCTCTTAAGCCAATAAGACTTTCCTTTGCAGTAATAAGCACACCTCTTTTATAAAGCTAAACAAAGAAAAGGTGCATTTAGCTGGGGTCGGGATCACAGCCCAGGTGACTTTGGAAATACTCCAACTTTTGGTGTACCCTGTCCTTTGTCAGCCTTAAACAGCAGGTGGGTTTTAAGAGAAAACAAGCCCTTGGTAAGCTGCTATTTTTAACTCTGTAACTAATGATGAATCAAAATGTTTCTTCAAACCCAATTACCCAATAAAAATTGCCATAGTAACCATCACATAGCACCACACATCCTTCCTGCTGCCACCAAAAGCCTCCTTGGGAGATGCTACCACCACCTCGTGACACCACCATCTGCTCCAAGCAAGACGGAGGGTGGGGGCAGACCGGCAAGGATAAGGTAATTCTGCTTGTGCAAAAACTCACTAGGTTCAGGGTGGCAGGGAAGAGAGAGATTAATAGAAAACTCGTTTTGTGGGGAACTCAGTAGTGGTTTTCTTTCTTTTCTTTTCGTTTTTGTGTGTGTTTTTTTTTTTTTTTTAAGAAAGAGGGGACAGCAAGAGAGAGAGAAAGAGAGAAGCAATTTTTATTTAGTTTTTCATGTGACTTTCATTCCTTGGACTCTTTGTTGTGTATGTGGTACTGGGGTTTGAACCCGCATACTTGTGCATGCCAGGCAAGCACCATAACCGCTGAGCCACCGCTCCAGCCCCTCAGTAGTGGCTTTCACCTTGATTTTGAAGCAGCTCAACCCAAGAGTTTCAATCCAAAATGCAAGTGTGAACGTAAAGGATCTCCTTCTTTCCACTTCCCTTACCCCACATCTCTGTAGAATCACATCCCTGCTTTTCTTCCACCTGGAATGATCACTGCTTGGCTCTGTTTGTTCAGGTTTCCTCTAAATATTTCATCCCTAGAGAGGCATTCCCTGATTGCTTGACCTAAATTAAAGACTCCACAGGATGTTTCATAGAGAAGGGACCTTAGTTGTCTGATTTGCCATTGGTATCTAAGTGCCTATGTTTAACGTAGGAATAAAAAATATTTATAAAGTGAATGAAGAAAGAGGGAAACTAATTCTGAAGCCATCAGCATGTGCATTTTTCATCTGGATGATATAATTAAACTCAGGAATTAAATCATTCATCCTACACAAATGCATTTGTTCAACAAATATTTAAGGTTCACTATGTTAGTAAAAGTAAGGATGAGTTGTTTGTTAGGACTTCTAAGATTCGTGTGCTAGAAATTTATTAAGGGGTGCTATTGGGATCAGTATCACATGGAAGAAAGTGGTGGAAGCAGATATAAAGGGACACAAGGACCTGTGACATAATTTCAGTGGAGACTCAGTGAAATGGGCAGTTCTGAAGCTGGCAATATCTTTCTGGAATACTCCAAGTCGGAGTTCTGAACCATGTATCTCCATGTTTATTAGTCTTGGAGCATGCATTTGGACGAGAAGGTCCTCTCTGGCCGAGGTGATCCCCACAGGCGCTGACAGTTGAGGATGGCTGGTAAACGCAATCCTAGGAGGATATGTCCTTCATTCCTGAAGGGAGATCTGGTGACTCATCATAGAAATTGTCACAGTCCAGCCCCTGTGCCACTAGAATCCACTTCACAACTTCCGAGTCCTGGCCCTTATGGTTCCGTGGCCCCTCTTCTTTGAAGAAGTTCATCAGGGAAGGCTAATTAGTCCCTGCTGCTGTGGTGGCTTCATGGAACCCCAACCATCTCCCTCCTGTACTCTTTCCACTAGATTCCCCTTGCCCTCAGGGAGTGCTTCTGTTGGTCTATGTGGCCTTCCTGGTGGTGGAATGAAGACTGTAGGCCCTGAGGGACTGAGCTCCTGTTTGCAAGGCTTTCTCAAGCCAAGGTCACACCCTTTCCCAGGAGGTGGCAGGTCACTGGTCACGAAGAACCCTCTGTGCTCAGGTGAAAGTCATAGTTTACAGTTCAACAGGACTTTTCCTGCATTGCCTGGTGAAAGCATTCAGTTTTGGCAACCTGGATTTCTAGAGTTACAGAATCCAAGAGAGGCAAGGTGCGTGAGGTCACTCCTGCTTCACCTGTTTTCCAGAATCACGTATTGTTCCTAATGAGGGCTGAGCACCATGAAGAGACCTTTCATTTAAACTATCTACTGTGTCCTGGAAGGTGACCCCCATCCTCAGAGTATGACTACAAAGAGACTCTTCCACTGTGCCTTCCTAGGAGGCTTGCGCATTCTGTCAGGGCATCAGTTTCTGGGGGAGGAGTGGGTAAGGTAACCAGGGGATGCCACAGTCCTGTGCCATTCCCCCTACACCCCTTCTGTTGTAAAGGAGGCCTCTCGGTCTGATACAGAAGTTTGGGAGGTACCTGTAGTATTCTCCCAAACAAGACACGCCAGGTCTCCTTTAGAGGATTAAACCTAATCTTAAGTGAAGCACTCTGCCAGGTGCCTCAAGCAGATCCCCAGCAGTCCCACACCCTGTGTGTCAGGAACTGAGACTTCGGCAAAGGAAGCAGTTTTGTCCAAGACCTGCTTGTGACCTGATCAGGGTCCATCCTGTGGGGGAAAATTCAGTCAGTCCCAGGCCCATCAGGTCCTTTGCTCCTTCCAGCTCCATCCCTAAGGCACTTAGATGCAATGTCTGATGGACCCTAGATAAAGAGAGAAAGGGATAGAATCACTGTCCACCTTGGTGTTCAAAACATATCTGATTTTCCTGACTGAGTTTTTGTAACCTTCATTTCTAACACAGTGTTGATAATGCCCACATCCACATGAGGAGGCTTTGCAGAGGAGCCTCCAGATTCTTTTACGACAGCTAGCAATGTAGGGGTCATTTGCTCACTATTCCATTCAAAACGCATTCGTCATTCGCTTCCCCTTGCTAACTGCACTGCCAAGGTCTGGGTGCATCTACCGAAGATTAGAGGCACAAATGATGGTGGCTTTCCCAATGTTCATCTCTTTCACTCACTTCCTAATTTTCTGAAATATGTGTCATAATAGGACTTTGACACACATTCTGTTTTGCTACTTGGTGAAACCCATGCTACCTTGGGATCACTGCTTCTCTGGGGTGAGATTTTAAAGCTAACAACTGAGTCAAAAAACATGCTTATAAAACTTTCTTACATGCACAGAAAAATCAGCAAAATTAGTGTATCTCAACAAATCCAACACCAGCAAGTCTGCCTTCATATGTTGGAGCTCCAAACTAAGCAGTTGACTTATATTTAGAGACCATGATGCCTGAAAAAAAGCAACTTTAAACCCAGTGGCACACTGACTCCCGTGGAGTGGGCACACTGTCAGAGGCCACAGGATGAAACAGCCAGAGATCTTCATTCTCTTTTCATGCCAAACACTCATTGGCAGAGCATTGCTGAAATTATTTACAGTGCTTCATCTCCTTCTGTTTCTTCCCCTCTCTCCTCTGCTCTTCTCATCTTCCCCTTCTTCCTCTCTCCTTCTTTCCCTCTCTCTCCCTCCCTCTCAAACCAAAACTTCCAATTGAAAATACAAATAATCTAAATTCACACATGTGGAAATTCCACTCCATAATAAATTGTCACCTTGCAGAACTCAAGTTCAAATACAGACCCTTCCTCCTATACCCCATGCATATTTGGCAACATGTCTCTGGACCCAGCTCTTGGTCTTTCCTGCAAAGTACTCAAGTTGACACATGTGCTAAAGTCCACAAAAGAGGACTGTCCCTCTAAAACTAAGTTTATTAGTGTTGATGATGATAAGTATTCTTTGACGATGACATCTTTAGCTAGAAGGTTCAAGGACGTGTTTGCAAGTTCTAAAATAATAAGATCCAAATACTCAAGTTAAGGATTAGATTCAGTGACTTGGAATGGATATTGGAATCAGGTCCGCTCCCAGCTCCACTGTCCAATGTATAATCTGGGGGCAAGTTAGGGTGGATATCTGTCTGAGACTCTCATTTTCTTACTCATATAAACCTTGCAGAGTTGAGGCGGTGTTTTAATGAGGTAATGGACCTCCTAAGTGGAGCACTTAAGCGTAGTAAATGACTTACTCACTTGCTGCTCTCTGCTTTCTCCTCCAGAGCCAGCCCCCACAACCCTTAGTTTTCAGCAATGCTGGGTATTTTTCACTTCCCCAAATGCTCCCTTGTTGTTCTTGCCCTTCTGCATACTGCTCTTTGAAAACAGTATCTATCTCTGCTTGCCTGGCTCTCACTCATTTTTCAGACTGCATTCATGCCTTCTCCTCCAGGAACCTTCCAGATTCCTTAGACTCTATCTTCATAGTGCAGTTCACACTTAAGAGGTTGGGCTCCAAGCCTAACTGGCTGGGTTCCAAGACTGGCCTTTCCACTTACAGAGTGGTGACCTGCAGCAGGGTACCTAGCCAAACTACTTGCCTGGGTTTCTTCACTGAACAGTTGGAATCAAAATGACCATGTGTCCCTGTTTTCTCAGAACAGTTGAGGTTATGCCTCAGGCTCTAAAAGAGTTATTATAAATGACCCTTTCACTTGGCTCAGAGAAGGACGAGTGTTAGGCTGGAGACACAGGAAGGTGGTCAGTGCCTGTCATGTGAACAGCTAACATTAAGCATCAAAACCTCTCATGTCAAAGCCATTCTGATTGGACAACAGGTCCTATGGTGGCCCTAATAGTGATAGTAGCACTTATTTCATTGCATTACTGGGTGACTCAAATGAGGATATGTAGATTCAGTGCTTGGAGCAGCACCTGCAATGCAGCAGATGCTTGATTATGTTAGCTGTTCACATGACAGGTACCAATGGCCTCCATGTGTCCCCAGCCTAGAACACCCCTCCCCTAAGTGCATGTCAGATCACCTCCCCATCAGACTGGAGGGCAGGTACATCTTATGACCTGCTCAATGGATAGCTTCAAAGTCACATTTATGTGCACGCACACACACACACACACACACACGCGCGAAATAAATCCATATCGCAGGGTTGGAAATGTGGAAATGTTTGAAAAAGAATTGCAGTTTTTTGCAGACAAAGCAAGTTTTGAAAGCTAAGCCTCATAACTACCACTTATCTGATTGTCACGGAGGGAGCAGTCACTATGTAGTGGCAACTGCTAAGCACCAGGAGAGTTTCTCAAACTCTGAATCACTTATGTTTGGAGCCAGATGACTCTTTCTTAGAGGAGAGTGGGCTGTTCTGGGCTGCGTAACATGTTTGGCAGCATGGCTGGCTTCTGCCATTAATGCCAGGAGTACGTTTTCCCCCACCCCAGATATGACAACCCAAAATGTCCCAAGGTGCTACCAATGTCCCTTGGTGGGCAGAGAACCTCCACAAATGTAAGAGTGGAACCTGTGCTGCATGTGTAAACAGTGTGGACAGGCTGGAAGATCTAGCTCTTGTGGGTTTTGTGATAAAAACCAAGAATACAATACTGATAAACAGAGGGCCCTGATTTCCTCCCTGGACCATCAATATTCTGTTAGCAAATGCATCAGCGTGTGTTCTTTTTTAACTACAAGAGTTTAATCAACCAGCTTGAGATATTTCTTCCTGAAGCATTTCATGTTCTCTGCTGCTTGTACATTCTCTCTGGGTGTGCCTACTGTCTCCCAGGGGTGGCTTCCCATGAGGGACCTTATTTTATTTTATTTTTTTGATATGATAGGTTTTTTTTTTTACTTTCTTCTTCCATCTAATAAGTAAAGAAACTCATGCGTTGAACCGTTATAAACAAAAGTCACAATTTTTTTGCTTTTCATTTTTTTATTTTTATTTTTTGACACCAGGAATTAAACCCAGGGGCACTTAACTACTGTGCCACATCCTCAGCCCTTTTTATTTGTTATTTTGAACAAGGCTTAGGGCCTTGCTAAGTTGCTGAGGCTGGTTTTGAACTTGTGGTCCTCCTGCCTCAGCTTCTCGAGCTGGTGGAATTACAGGCATGTGCCACCACACCCTTCAAGAGTCATTAACGGTTTGAATAAAGTGCTTTTAACATGAAAGTAAAGTAGCCTTGAAACCCACCCATGCCTTTCTGGGGATGTTATTGCAATCTTTTGGAAACCATAAGCTCTGAAATTTCTCATGGAGATCTAAAGAGTACTGGCAAGAGAACTAATTATTGTTGTTATTTGTCTTGAATTTCCTTCCCTGTTTTTCAGTATTGGCCCCCTTTCTGGGTGACCTAGGAAGTGATTCTCTCACTAAACCACAGCCAGGGAGTGTGACAATCTGAAAATGTAAACTTTCCAAGATTTCATATTCTACATGTGAGTGGAAAAAGCTGAGATCTAGAATTCTGCCATATTTATGTAGACCTTTTGGGCTAACAGGTCTTTATTAATAGAAGTTGTAGGGGAAATGCTCATGATTGCCAGAGTACATACACTTGAGAAAGTCCCCCCTACCCAGGAAATCAGTTTCTCAATGAAGACATCTGATTTTCCTTTGAGAAATATCCTTTCTTACAGCCACGCACACACGAAGGTCACTCTTGCCTCTCCAGGGACTCTCCTGCCAAATCTCCCAGCTGCTCCTGTAGATGACTGCGGGCATGTCCTGTCAACAGGCATTTGTTGAATGACTGCAGTGTGTTAGGCTCAGGGATGCAACAGTGCTGGCAGATGCCATTGCCCTTAGGAGCGCACAGACAAGACCCAGGAGCTGACGTGGAACTTGTGAGGGCGTGGGCCAGGCGTCATTCAGGGATCCTGCAGGAAACGTATGCTTAAAAGAACACGTGAAGAGGGCTCAGGTGGAGTGCAGAGACAAGGCTGAGGCACCATGGACCAGCACAGAGGAAGCTGTTTCCACCCCTAGGGACCCAAAGAGGTGTTATGGTTTAGATATGAGCTGCCCCCCAAAAGGTCATGTGTGAGATAATGCAGGAAAGTTCAGAAGTAAAATGATTGGGTGATAAGGGCCACTTGAATGGATTAACTGGGCAGCAACTATAGGCAGGTGGGTGTGGCTGGAGGAGGTAGGTCGCTGGGGCCACACTTTGGGGTTTATATTTTGTCTCCCTCTCTCTCTCCCTCACTCCCCCTCTCTCTCCCTTTCTCTCCACTTCCTGATTGTCATGGTCTGAGCTGCTTTCTTCCACCATGCTTTTCCACCATGATATTCTGCCTCACCTTGGGCACAAAACAATGGAGCCAGTCATCTCTGGACTAAGACCTCTAAAACCCCTCCTCAATACGCTTTTCATCCTCTAAAATTGTTCTTGTCAGGTCTTTTGATCACAGTGGTGAAAAAGCTGACTGAAACAAGGTACCACCAGAACCTGGGGAGAATTGTGGAACAGTCTTTGCCCAATCTGCAACAGGATGTGTGGTGGCCACCTCCACTCTCTCTCTCTCTCTCTCTCTCTCTATATATATATATATATATATATATATATATATATATATATATATATTTCTCTTTCTTTCTCTCTCTCTGCATCACTTCTCTGAATCTCTCACTTTTCCATGAAATGGATATGAAAGATTAGGCAGGGTTGGTACTGAACTGTCCATTAAAATAACAAGTGGAGGGGTCAGAGCACAGTGTCCAGATCACCACGGTGTGTGAACAGATCCCCTCAAGTCCCCTTGTCATGAGGCTGGCAGGAGCCTCTCTGGAGTTGTCTGCTGTGGAAAGCACTTTCAGAATGACTGTCTGCCATTTTACCCACCTCTGTGAGTGCAGTGGCACAATGTTTAAAACAGGTCACTAGCTTAAACTGTTTGCATTAGTATGGGTTACCTTTAAAATTTGCACTACCACCTATGACATTTCTCATATTTAGAAAAAATTTCTTACTTTCATTTTTTACCTCGTATATTTCTAAAGGGTTTGATCTCTTCTTTTATTTCTCCTCAACCCCAGGCCTTCCTATTTTTAGGCTTTAACATTTTTACTTCTTCTTTTAATGTCTCAGTTATTAAAATCCATATGAAACCCTTTTATTCTCTCTTACTCTTTGTACTTTGCTTGTAAAACCTCCTCTTTTTCTTATCTCTTGAAGGGCTTCTACCACCCCTATTCTGCCACTTCTCTGGCTGTCACCCCCTGAACCCACGCCGTCCCTGGAGACTGCCACCTTCCTTCCACTTACGACTTGCTGGCTCACTTCAGCCTGCCTCTCTTTCCCTACTCTTTCCTTAGCTTTTCACTTAAGTTTACAATTTTGCTGTCTGTTGTTTTTCAGACTTCATTGCATGCTATTTATATTTCTTTTTTCTAATTCAGTGTGTTCTGTTTATAAAGGGCAGGCAGGAAGCATGGCCACAGAGCCAACGGCTGCAGAGAGAGCCCACGGCCTGGCAGAGGGTGTTGGCAGGACCGTTTGGTCTCCGCCTTGGCTGCAGTGAGTCCTGTGGCTCCTCTTGCTCTGTTCTTCTTGAGAGTGTAACCTGGGTTAGGACTCTTCCTCATGCGACTTCCCAAGTGACCTCTCTAGAACACGAACCTGACCATGTAACTCTGAAGTCCTTTAACGATTACCATAGCAACTTAAAGAGACAACAAAAACAGTAACAACCAGTGGCATTCTATCAGGAAGATGCAAACCAAAACCACAAAGAGATCCCCCCGCGTTGCAGTTGGAATGGCCATTATCAAAAAGATAAGAGATAGCTGCAGACTGGTCCAGCCCCTCTGGAAAGCAGTGTGGAGAATCCTCAGAAAAACTAGGGATGAGCCCACCATATGATCCTGCTATTCCTCTCCTGGGTATTTTTCCAGGGGATTTAGAATCAGCACACTACAGTGACACAGCGAAATCGATATTCATAGCAGCTCAATTTACAATAGCTAAATTATGGAAACAACCCAGATGTCCCTCACTGGATGAATGGATCCAAAACTGTGGTACATATATACCATGGAGTTCTTCTCAGCAATTAGAAACAATGATATTGCAGCCTTTGAAGGTAAATGGATGGCTATGGAAGAAATTATGCTGCGTAAAATCAGCATAACCCAGAGAACCAAGGGTCAAATGTCTTCACTCATCTGTGGAGGCTGGAGCTAGACCCTGGCCATTGAGAAAGGAGGTCTATCATCATGTTTTAAATCCGGATAAGGTGTAATGTTATACAACCTAAGACATTTTTAGAGATGTTTTGAGAAAGGGAGGGGAGGGATAAGGGTGGGTTATTGGGGGGACACTCTTAGGGCTAAATCTATAATTTTCAGAACTATATATATATATATATATATATATATATATATAGTATTATTTCATTAGAAGATTGTGTGATTGTTCAACAAATATATTTCTGAAAAAAATAGCACCTGTCGTGAGGAAGGGAGCCCTTGCCCACGCTGATAGGGGTGCAAATTAGTATGGCTTTCCTGGAAAACAGTCTGGAGGCTGCTCAACAGATTAAAAAAGAGAGCTGCCATGTGACCCAGCATCCCCAACAATGGGAACATGGTCAAAGGAAGTTAATCAGTATGGTGAAGTCGTCTGCATTAGGGTGTTTATTGCAGTATTGTTCACAATACCCAAGCTGTGGAGTCAACCCAGGTGTCCGTCAGTGGGTGAGTGGAAAGGAAAATGGTCTGTGCACACAGTGGAAGGCTACTTAGCCATGAAAGAATGAAGTCCTGCCAGGTGTAATGACATGGATGAACCTGGCCCAACTCAAAGTAGTTTTCAGTGAGATTTTTAAAATTTTTACTTTTTAAAGAGAGAAGGACAGTGTGTGTGTGTGTGTGTGTGTGAGAGAGAGAGAGAGAGAGAGAGAGAGAGAATCAATTTTTACTGAGTTTTTCATGTGGCTTTTGTTGCTCTGACACGTAGTTGTGTACGTGGGTGCTGGGGTTTGAACCCATGTACTAGCGCATGCCGGGCAAGCACCGTGACTGCTGAAGCACTGCTCCAACCCTTTTGGTGAGATTCTTGAAAGAAGCCTCCAGCTTACCTCTCTGGCTCCACCCTGCCCCACTGCAGACAGCTCTCACCATCCCAGCCAGCGTGACCTTGAAAACATGAGTGACAGGTCACATTGCCCCAACACTAAGAGACCCCAGGAACTTCCTCTTCCCACTCCCCAGGGAAAAATGTCAGTATTTTTATTATGGCCACAAGACCCTGTGTGATCTGCCCTGTCCCTTTAGGAACCTTCAGAGTTCACCTCAAACAGGGCCACCCCGCACTTCCCTCTCCTCTCCTCCCCATCCGCAGTGGGATTCATGCTGAACTCAGGGAGCTATGACTTCTCTTGCCTCAGAGCATTGCACATTCTCTGCTTTCTGCCTGCAACATTCTTCCCCATTATCCTCATGGCCCTCTTTCACATCTTTCAAGACGTTGCTCAAATGTCCTTATATACTAGAGAACTTTCCTTAACTCTCCGTTAGCTAGCTGCCCATTACTTCTCCATCCCTTTCTCTCCTCATTCTTCTCAGCATCTATCACACATGCACCACCAACACAGCGGATTGAATATTCCTTCTCCCACCCCTAGGATGACAGCAGGACTTTGCAAGCTACCAGTTCCAAAACTGCCAGACACGTGAGACTTATTCCATAAATAAATTTGACTGCATGCATTAATAGCAGTGAGGAGCTAGGAAATCTTCTCAAATCTAGTTTATAAACATATAAAGATAGGAGAAGATATTGATCAATTCCTCAAGTGTATCAACTTAGCGTGTCAGCTTGGAGTCAGAGGTGGCTTACAGAGGTGGTGAAACAGAAAGGATCTGCATAGAGCTGTCAGTAGGAGGGATTACAAAATACAACTAATTATAAAACACAACTTACCCCGTCTGGGAACTGCAGATCTCCAACTGCTATAATGTAACAGAATTTCCTTAATCTCATTTAGTAAGCATAATAATAATAATAATAAAATGTTTCAGGTATTCCTAGATACTTATTTGATACTCAAATGCAAAATGTTATTTGTGAGGTCAATTGCTGACCAAGAACCAAGAGTCTGTACATACGTGACAAAGATTTTCTCCCGCACCGTAGGCTCTCTCTTCATGATCTTAATTGTTTCCTTTGCCACATGCTTTTTAATTTGATGCCATCCCACTTCTTGATTCTTGATTTAATTTCTTGAGCTTCAGGAGTCTTAAGGAAGTTAGTTGTCCTGAGCCAACATGTTTCAATGTTGAACCTATGTTTCTTTCCAACAGTTTCAGTTTTCTGGTCTAATTCTTAGGTATTTGGCTCATTTTGAGTTGGTTTTTGTGCATCGGGGAAGAAAGGGATCCAGTTTCATTTTTCTACATGTGGATATTGGGCACTCCTTGTTGAAAAGGCTATCTTTTCTCCAGAGTGTGCTCTTGACCCCTTTGCCAGGATCAAATGACTCTATAAATGTGGATTTGTCTTTTTTCTATTCCATTAGTGTTCATGTTGGTTTGTATGACAATAACGTGCTTCTTTTGTTTCAATTCCTCAACAGTATAATTTAATATCACATATTGTAGGACTCTTCCCAAAGAAGAATAGTGTCCAGGATTTATAAAGAACTCAAAAAGTAAAACCAGAAAAATAAATAACCCAATAAATAAATATGCAAATGATCAAAAGAGACGTTATTTCTGAAGAAAAGAAATACAAATGACCTACAAATACATGAAAAAATGTTCAACATCCTTAGTGATCAAGGAAATGCAAATGTAAACTATATTCAGGTTTCATTTCACTCCAGTTAGAATGGTAATCATCAAGAGTACAAATAATAATATTTGCTGGCCAGGGTGTGTGTGGGGGAGAAGGTACCCTTATGTATTATTGATAGGACTGCAAATTAGCACAACTACTTTGGAAAGCAGTGTGGAAATTCCTCAGAAGACCAGAAATGGAAACACCATGTGACCCAGCGATCCCTTTTCTTTATTTTTGTCCAAAAGAATTAAAACAAGCATATTATCATGATATAGCCATTTCAGTGTTTATAGCAGTACAATTTACAGCAGCCAAGTTGTGAAAACCGCTCAGGTGCCCATCAAGAGATGAATGGATAAAGAAAATGTGGTATACATACACAAAGGAGTTTCACCCATCCATAAAGAAGAAATAAATTGTTATTTGCTGATGAACAGATGGAACTGGAGAATATCATGCTCACTGAAGTAAGCCAGACTCAGAAAGTCAAGGGTTTAACATCTCTTTCAAGATATTGCCCAAATTATATTGCTGTATTGTGTGTATCTGTGAATATGTGACAACAAATCCCATCGTTGTGTACAGTTTCAATGCAATAATAAAAAACGCAAAAAAAGAGAAATATATTCTTCCAAGAAAAAAAGAAACAGGATAAAAAAAGAGGGTAATCTCACAAAAATAGAGGAGAGACCAATCAAGTAGAGGAAGGGAATCAAGAGGGAACAAAGAAGAGCAAGAACATGGGGAGATCCTGGAAGTCCTGTGGAATGAAGTCTACCAAACTGTGTTATGACCATGCACAAAGACACCATGGCAAATCTCACTCTTCATATGTCATCATAATGCACTAATTAAAAAAATAGTAACGGGAGGAAGATCAGGAGAGTAGAACGAGAGGCTCAGGATGAGATGAAAGAGGAAGAACGGGAAGTACCGGGGAATCAGATTCATCAAGTTATGGTATGCGTGCAAGAGTGTGGCAGAATGAACCCCATGCAGCATCATAGCTAGGCACCGATACTGGGCTTTTCTCCTGCACTGGACGTGCACCTCCATGCTTCTTCTCCTGGCTCTGTGAGATTGGACCACTCTCTTCTGCTTCTCAGACTTTCCATCACCTCTTTTGGAATCTGCATGGTTCTCTATCTGAGTGACCTTCTAATGTTGACATCTGTGTCACTACTGTGTCTTTCTGAGTATCCTATTCTTCCTCTTTCAACATACACAGACATATTTGCATACTCATAAACATGCAAAAGTATGTATATGTGCATTTCCTTTTATACATGTATTCACATATTTTCTTTTATTTCAAGAATTAGAATTACATTGAATTTGTAAATTTGTTCATCAATGTTTAAAATAGTATATTTTATGTAATATATCAGAAATTTGTTCATGTCATTAAATATCTTTAAATGATATTTTATATCTGCTTGTACATGGAGAATGCAGCTTATTCAGCCATTCCCCTAAATGCTAAAATTATGCAGTTTCCATTTGTTTTCAGTTATCATAAATAATGCTGCAGTGAACAACCCTTACAGAAATTTCCAGTTTTGAATCTGCTGATTTCCTAAAGATAAATCTCAGAAGTTGAGTCACTTGGTCAGAAGAAATGAGTAAAATTTTGCAACATCTTGCTAATTTGTTTTCTAAACATATTGCAATAAAGTATATAGCATCCGAGAATCTAATTGTTTTCATTTCAAAAAAAGAACAATTATTTCTCATTTGAAACATTGCTCACACTTTTGTGCTTAGAAGATTAGAACAATATTCCTCTCTACCATTTCCCTTTTTTTATAGACTTATATTGCACATTTCACTCTAATCTATTGGCATTTATTTTGGCATACAGTATGAGATAATAATCAGTTTTTTTCCAGTAATAACCAATTATCCTCTTATGAACAATGATTTTTCCATCAAGTCTTGATCTATATGTATCACACACAGACTCATTATAATCTCAATCATCTTTATCATGCACTCTGGTTTCCTTCCATTAAATTTTGAGTTGAGTTTTTCTCTATTGATGTGGAGTTTTAATTTTTGCAGCATGAAGGCCCTTATCACTTCAAGGCTGAGCAAGAACCACTTCAGTCCTTTTTGTAAGAATGCATTTGATATTCTAACTCATGCATTCTTTCAGTTATACTTTTAAATCATCTTCCATGCTGCAAATGAAAATTTCACAAGGGAGGATCATCATCACAATTTTAAAGCTGTAAAGCTAGCTGGGTAGTGTTTACATAGTTAATGATCTCTGTATTGTGTGAATGTGTGTGCTTTCAGCCTTTTCTAGCTCTCACACATTTGTTGTTATTGTTGAGGATAATCTGAGTTATTTTACCTGACATTGCTATTGTAAGATTGCTGTTGTAATATCAGGTAAATAAGGAGTAGTGGTTATGTGGGGAAATCATTCATCTGTGTATTCATTCATCAACTACCTAGCACCTATTAAGCAATGAGCAATTCATAACCACAGTGCTGAGTTTTTATCATCTAGGTGCTAATCAATGGTTATAAACAAAAATCATCTGTCTATATATAGAACTAAAACTCCAATGTGGGAGCACACCAGTGAAGCAAGTAGGCAAGTAAATATATGATAGCAATTTGTGATAAGTGCACAGGGTACAAAATCAAATAATACCAGGGAAGTCTTACTTTCTTAGTAGTGATCAGGGACCATCTCTCAGAAAACTATAATAAATCCAGAATAGAACAGGAATCTGCAAGGCAAGAAGTATGGGGAAGGGTGTCCAAGCCAGGGAGCAGCAGTTGAATGGCCCAGAGATGGGGAAGATCCAATGGAGGAAGAGAAAGAAAATCAGATGGCTTTAAACAAAATGGGTAGTAGGAGGAAGAGGTACACAATAAGTTTGAAGAGGACCAAACAGTCTTATTATCATGATAGGGAGTGGGTATTTCTCTCTCTCTCTCTCTCTCTCTCTCTCTCTAAGAGAAAGAGAACATCATTTTTATTTGTTGCTCCGACATTTTGTTGTGTTTGTGGTGCGGTGTTGGGGTTTGAACCCACATCCTTGTGCATGCCAGGGCAAGCACTGTAACCACTGAGCAACTGTTCCAACTCCCATTTTTCTCTTTTTCAACAGTGAATTTATCTATATACTTTAGCAGGCACTAGAGGCACCTGTACAAGATACAAAAGGTAGTGATTGTAAACTGAGACTTTAGTTTTCTATCCCAAGAATTATCAGGCACCTTACTGAGTGATCCTATGCCTGTGAAATGATAGCAAACATTAGCTCTTTGGGGATCTTCCCTGTTAACATCCTAGTCAGTTGTATGGATTTATAATCCCATGTTTATTGCCATTTCGGTCATTTCCAATAATGTGCTATGATGTCCTTTGCACTTTGTGGAGTTTCTGAGCTAATGGGTATGAATGTTGTCAGTTTTTATAGGTATTGCCAAATTCATATATTCTAGGTATGAGAATGACCATTTCCCCTACAGCCTAGCCAGAGTAGCATGTTATGAAATATTTGATCATTGCAATTTTATTTAATAAAAGGTGACATTATGTGCTACCTCACATACCGTAAGCAGCATATTGCTTAGTTTTCCTTGTTTTGAAACTATGCAATTGAAACTGTACCTTGCTGTTCATTATCTTTTGTATTTACCCATTTTGAAACATTCACCTATAGTGCATTTACTTTCCCTGCTGAACAGAATGTAGTTCCATGATTACCAAGATATTTATCCGTTCTGTTCTTGGTGGACATTCAGATTATTTCTGTTCCAAGGGCATATGAAAGCCCGTATGAAAAATGAGCTCGGAACATCTTGAGCGTGTCCCCTGGGGCACACATGCTGCAGTGGTGCTGGGGTGTGGAGTTTGCACGTGCTGTAGCAGAAGTATGTAAACTAAACCTTCAGATGCAAAGCTCTCAGATGCGTTCACCCTCCAACCATCCAGTACCCTTGCCAAGGAGACAATGTCCCGCTCCCCATGCCCCTTTCTAGGGCTAACCTGGTGGATGTGAAATGGTCCCCCATTGTGTCTTTTCAACTACAGTTCCTAGTTTGCTCATTTGCAATGATTTTCATATTGATTTTTCTCATCAGTGAAATACATGCTTAAGTCTTTTGCCTTTGTTTTCTATAGTATTAGTCTTCATATATTTATACAAATTTATATCGTTTTTAAAGAGAAAAGGACAGTGAAAGAGAGAAAAACAGAGAGCATCAACTTTTATTGAGTTTTTCACATGACTTTCGTTGCTCTAACACTTAGTTGTGTACGTGGGTGCTGGAGTTTGAACCTGTGTACTGGTGCATGCTGGGCAAGCGCCCCAACTGCAGAGCCACCACTCCAGGACCTGCAAATTTATCTTTTACTGATTCTAAGAAAATTAATTCTTTGCTGGTTCTAAGTGTTGCAAACATTTTTGTTTGTGAATAGGAATTTTTCCATCTTATTTATATTGCCTTTGGTGGCATAGAAGTTCTTAATTTTAATTTTAAAAATGTATCAGACTCTCCTTTATGGCTTTTATTTTGTGTGATTTTATTTATTTATTTATTTATTTATTTATTTATTATTTTGATTTGTTTCTAGTGCTGGGATGGAACCCAGGACCTCATGCATTCTGGACAAGCATTGTTCCACTTCGCTATATCCCCAATCCATTTTATTTTTGTATTTTAAGACAGAGTCTTCCTAAAATGCTGAGGTTAGCCTCAAACTTCTGATCTTCCTGTCCCAGCCTCCTGAGTAGATGGATTAAAGTCATGTTTTATTGCATCCAGATTTTTTTGTATTCTATTTTAATAACCTTTCGAAGGGAATAAAAATATTCTTCTTGGTTATCTTCTAAAATTATGTATTTTTCACCTTTCATGTATGAGACTTTAATCCATTTGTAGTATGTTTCTACATATGGAATAAGGCAGGAATTTACTTTTGTTTTACTGAGTGGATAACAATTTTTCCTCAAGACCCGTTCTTGAAAAGTCTATCTTCTCTTTTTAGACAGACCTGCAGTGCGCATCTATCAAGGTTGTATGTCTATGCCTCTGGGTTCTTTATTCACATAGTGGTATCCAAGCAAGCATCATACAAATAGCACAGTGCCTTACTGACTATAGTGTTTTACCAAATCTCCTTGTCTGGTACTGCAAGTTTCCCCATTCTGTGTGTTTTGACCCTTTGACTGTCTATTTGGATTTTAGAATCAACTTGAATTCCATCAGGGGAAAAATGCCTAATGGGATTTTGAATCTTACTGCAGTATAGTTCTTTTCTGTTCATAACATCACATATTACCCTGCATTTATTTAGGTCTTCTTTGGTTACATTGAGTTTTATCATTTTCTGGGACTGGAGCGGTGGCTCAGCAGATGGAGTACTTGCCTGACATGCACAAGGACCCCAGTTCAAATACCAGCACCACATATACAAACAAGTGTCAGAAAAACAAAGACCAGATGAAAAAATGATTAGGATTGATTCTTTCTCACTGTGTCCCAAAATTTTTAAATAAATAGTAAATAAATAATAAATAAATTTTATCATTTTCTCAAGGATTTGTGTATTTTCCTAGATAATTTTCTAGGTATCTCATGATTTGGTACACAGTGATAGATAAAATAAAAGTTCACTTTCTGTTTCTTATGGGCCCATGGGAGTACAGGAATGCAATTAATATTTTATTTTTATTCTATATATTTGTTAAACCCTTACTAATTCTAACAGTTCTTCTGTAGAGACATTGGGGTTTTCTAGGTGGATTATCAATGAAATGATGAAATTATAAGAGTGCACTTTTTCCTTTCCAAATTTTATTACTCTTATTTTGAGGGGTTTTTTTTGTTTGTTTGTTTGTTCTACTGAAGTAATCAAATTTGAGATTTCTGTTGAATACGTTTGGTGATGGCTGACATCGGTGTATTTAGGCAAATGGTAGCTTACATTAAATAGCACTTTTGCCTTAGGTGATCCCAGTTTTGTTTCTCTGAGGCCCTGCATGGTGACTGGAAAGTTGTCTTCTGTGTCAGAATTTTTAAAATGAGAGGATATAGAATTTTATCAATGTTTTTCCCAGAAATTAATGTGGCAAATTACAATAGTTTATTTGCTAATGTTAAAGTATGCTCCAGTTCCTAGGAAATATGCACTGCAGTCAAGTTGAATTATCTTTTCTATACGTTGATGGCTTCAAGTTGCTTTATTATGTGTAAGAATCCCCCTCCATGTTCATTCATCTGCTATTAATTTATTCAAACTGTATTAGTGTGGTACTCAGATTACATTACCCTTACATACTGAGTTGTTCTCTTTCCTATGCTCTGGAAGAGATAAAAGATATAAATTATTTATTCCACAATTATTTGTAGAGTACTCTGATGAAGCAATTAGAGCTTGTTACTTTCCTCATATAAAGGTTTTTAATTATGATTACACTATTTGAATTTTCTCCTTTTTTCTTGAGTCAGCTTTGGTAAAGACACACTTTTAGAAATATCCCAGTTCCATTTAAAGATCTCGGTGGCATTAGAGTTCCTAGTATATTTCTATTATGAATTGATTTCTGTGATATCTTTGCTGTCTCACTCTTCATATTACTAGTTGTATTTTTCTCTTTATTAAGATAGTAAGAATTTCTTCTGTTAGTCTGCAGAGAGTGAATTATGCACTTTTTTATTATCATTTGAGTTTTAATTCACTACTTACTATTCCTATCTTATTGGTTTTTCTTTTTTCTTCTACATACTTTGAATTTTTTTCTGGTCTTAGTTTGGTTTGGTTTGGTTTTGCTAAATCCTTCAGTTGAACGGTAGCACATTCATTTTCAAGTTGTTTTAAAATGAAGCATTTTGGACTATAAATTTCTCTGTGTAGATTACTGAGTTTTGTTCTGTGGTATTTTCAACATTCTGGCTATACAAAATTTTCATTATGACATATTTTTAAATGCATGACTTATTTGGAAATAACATTTGATTTCTAAGCACATGAGATTTTTCTAGTTATTTTATGCTGATTTGCAACTTCATTACATTGTGGTTATTGACATGATACTAGTTCTCTGAAAAGAGCTAAGGTTAGCTTTGGGTTCTGTTATAAGACAGCATTTCACAATTCACATAAATGCCTAAAAATTGAAATAATTATTGGCCACTAACTCTATTTGAAGGTTGGTGTAGGAACTCTTCAAATTGTCTCTTTGATGATTTTTAAAATCTGCCTAATGTATTAACTGCTCAAAATGGTGTCAAAATGATCACTATGATTATTAATAAATAATTATACATATAAATGTCAAAATTTCATTTATCTTTGAGGCTCTGTCTTTAAAAATGTTCAAGCTCAGGGTTTTTATATTTACCTGGTAAATTAAACCATCTGTCATTGTATAGTGACACTATCTCTGATAATGCTTTTTTTAATCTGGTATTTATAAAAACAGAACTAGCTTTATTTTGTTTTGACTTTCAAATGTTTTATATTATTATATTTTAAGAATACCTTATATAAATATCAGGTAGATTATTTTTATGTCTAATCTGAAAATAGTCATTATGAATGGGGAGTGAGAAGGATGGAGCCATGGCTCAGGGGTTGGAATGCTTGCCTGGCATGCCCAAGGACCCAGGTTCAAAGTCTCAGCACCGCATCTAGGTATCAGAGGAGCAGAAGCGAGATTAAAAAAAAATAGATCGAGTTGATTCTATCTCTCATTCCCTCTCTCTCTCTCTCTCTCTCTCTCTGAAAATAAATAAATAAATAGTTGGTCCCATACATGTAACATCTTTTTTCTGAATATTTTTAATATTCTCTTTGATTTTTAGAATTTTGACTGTGATGTGCACTGGTAGAGTTTCCCTTACATTTAACCTGTGTGGGATTTGCTGCCCTTCTTGAATCTGTAACTGTTTGTATTTATAAAGTGTGTAAAAATACCATTTCTTCAAACAAATTATGTTTTCCCCATTCTGCTTTTCCTTCCCTTCTGAGAATCTAATTGTATGTACGTTAGACCCTTAAATATTGTCACTTGTGTAGCTAAAAGCTTTTTAAAATCTTTTTGTCCTGCAGAATGGACATCTTCTGTTGATAACATCTCAAATTTACTAACCCTTCATCTTGTCATTCTGCTACTAACATCATCCAGTGAATATTGTGTTTTTTATTTTTAGGACTTCTTTTGAGTATGTATGCAGAGACTTCTCTTTCTATTTCCTGACTTTTCATTCAATACTAGCATACTTATTTTTATATCATTGAGCAGAATTAGTTGTAAGAGCTGATCTAAATTTTGTTGAATTCAACATCTGGCTCAGATCAGAATGAGTGTTGATTTTGTTTCTATTGATAATGAGTCACATTTTAATGCTTATTCTGATGTCATATAATATTGAATTATGTTTAGGACATTATACTTGCTGTGTGGTTCAAAGTGGATAATTATACATCCCTATGGAAATGGTTGGTTTTTTGTTTAGTTTCATTTTAGCAGGTGATAAACTTGATTGGAATCAATTGAAAATCTTTGTCTTTTGGACTTCATTTCAAAGCTCAGAGTACTCTGATGAAGCCATTGGGGCCTGTTACTTTCCTCATGTAAAGATTTTTAATTATGATTACACTTATTTGAATTTTCTCCTTTCTTCTTAAGTCAGTTTTGGTAAAGATGTATTTTTAGAAATATCTCAATTTCATTCAAAGACATTATAGTGCATTAAAGTTCACAGGATATTTTATTATTTATTGATTTCTGCGGTATCAGATCTCAGTTCTGTTAGTTTATCCTTAACTCAATTGTTGGCCATCTATCCTGTTCCTATGTGGTTCAGGAAGAGTTCACACAAGACTTTGAGGCTGTCCCTCGCTGCGCTCGGCTCCACAGAAGTGCTGTGCTCACTTTCCAGCAGCTGTAGCTGTTCTTTGCTTCCTTTGTGCACCTGGGCTTTCTTTTGGAGTTTTATCTGCCCCACCTCGTGTGATTTGTGAGCTGCCCTTGGGCTAAGGTCATGAGAATAAGGAGATTCCCCCTGTGCTGCTCCTTTTTCCCATTGTTGATTCTGTTCCAGAACATACCTGCGTTTTCTTCACGGAAAGCCATTGAAAGGTGGTCAAAAGTACACATTTTATATTATTTTGTTAAAAACTTGCATGGTTGTTCAAAAATAAAAAATTTTTAAAAAAGGAAGTCTAGTTTGAGAGCGTAGCAAGGAAATTTTGATGCCTACTAATAAGATACTGGAAATGGAGATTAGAAGAAGTGGGAAAGCTTGACATCTCTTCTTTAGTTAGAAACAAAACTTGAGTTCTACCTGAGGGCCTGGGATCCCAAGAGTCAGGGTACAGGACACGCTGAGTGATTTTTCTGTTCCATACTCTTTCTTTCCCTTCCTCCTCCAGGATCCTCTCCCTACTATGCCCCCAAAACGTCAGCTCTTGAAAAAGAAAGGTGAGAGAGAGAGAGAGGAAAAGAGAAAAGCCAATGAGAATGCCCTCATCTTTCTTACCTCAGGTTTCCCTTCTAAGTTCAGGCTTAAAACTGGGGAGAAGATGGGCTGCGGATGTGGCTCAGTGGTTAAGCACTCCTTGGTTCAATCTCTGATACCAAAAAAAAAAAAGAGAGAAAGAAAGGAAGAAGAAAGAAAGAAAGAAAGAAAGAAAGAAAGAAAGAAAGAAAGAAAGAAGAAAGAGAAAGAAAGAAAGAAAGAAAGAAAGAAAGAAAGAAAGAAAGAAGAAAGAAAGAAAAGAAAACCAGGGAGAAGAAATGGTAACTTGTCGACAAAGGCCTCTCTTAAGGGAGACATTTAACTGAAAGTCTGAATGAAGGGCAAGATTCTATGAACATGCTAGAGAACATGTCAATTAATATATTAAGATTTAATTTGTAAATTTTTTCTTATTTCTTTTATTTTCCTCTTTGCCTCCAAACAGCTCTTGTTATAACCACCTGACCAGGGTGTGTTTGAAATTCTGTTTCAGGTTGTGGCCCAGGCGGTGCTGTTCATGTGTATGAACACAGCTGGGATCTTCATCAGTTACCTGTCAGACCGGGCACAGCGCCAAGCCTTCCTGGAGACGCGGAGGTGTGTGGAGGCCAGGCTGCGCCTAGAGACGGAAAACCAAAGACAGGTACTAAAGGGAAAGGCTGTGTGTCCCGGGTATCACCACGCCAGTCTCTGAGTTACATGAATTTTTTCCCTCCTCCCAAAAGAATCCCAATTTGCAATTGCTCTTTCAAAGTTTATGTCATGAAATTCTGAAATTCAAGAGTCTAAAATAGTTGCATGAGACATACAGACCAAAGTAAGTTGATCTTATTCTCTATAGTTAATTAATTTCTCCCCACAAGAAAGAAAATAAATGTAGTCACAAATATTTTCTGACACCTTTGACTAACATCTGTATTTATGACCAAAGTCATAATCATCATCAAAATCAATATCATCTACATTCTCATCTTCAACTTCCTTATTTAAAACTATAAATTGTTATTTCAGTTAAATTTTTTCACTGCATAGGAATGTAAATTATATAGTAAACTCAGAAAAAAAAATCTCACGCATGTCTAATTCCTAATTCCTCATCCTATTTTCAGAAGAGATGTTGTATAAAATGGATCTAATTAGCCAATCCCAGAATAAGGGAAGCAGTAGTCAGAGCAAGGTAGATGGGCTGGGGAGGGTGGAAGCCATGAGATATTGTTTGAAGATGTTGAAATAAAGGAGGATCTTGCACAGCCTGACCACATGGATGCTAGAGACAAAAAAGTAGCTTTGGTTTCAAACGATATGTTTTTCCAAAATGAAATTAGTTTTCCAAGGGTAAAGATTCATTCTTCTGAAAGCTGTTTATATATACAAAATGCATTGCCATTGCTTCTGAAAATAATTCTTAAAGAGGAATAACAGAGATGCGTTGGAAGCTGGTTTTAGAATCAACAGATAGCTCTACTATGCTCTTGAGAAATCTACGCATATTAGAGACATTCATTCTACCACACTCAGTTCTTAAAGCTATATCTTATGTATACTATAACACACTTTTCTAAACTTCTTGGAATTATGGTTTGAGAAATTACAAAGGAGCTGTGAAAGGCGCAACCTTTTCTTATGCTTAATTTGATCAAATCATCAGGAACGTGCGTATCTTTGAAGTTAAATGAATCTGATGGATGAGGCAGACAGGTTGGGCACAACTTGAACGCTCACCTCCCACCAAGTCTTCTGTCCTTGAGGATCCTATAGCGACTTCACAGGATTCAGAATGGGGAATTTCTAAGTTAAAACCTACAGCAATTATGGAGCCTCATTAATAGTAGTATTGTAGTTTCTGTGACTAGCTCTTGGAACAGTTTAGAAAAATAACTTCAAGACAGAAAACACTCAGTACAATAAAATTTGAGTATCTCTGGGATGGTGTATTATGTTCCTGTGCAAAACAGAGTAGTTGCCAGACTGGCACATCACTCTTTCCACGGCACTTGTGCCAATGCAGCGAATGCTGCCATATTAATAACTTATTCGACTCTTCTTGATGCTCTATTACAATAAGCGTTGCATTGTGGGTGAGTTGTCTGGAATACCTCTTGAAAGCAGTGTTTACGAAATATTGGTGACACTGGAAATTATTGCTTTATCCTATACTAATTCTTGTCTTCTTTTCTCATGCTTCAAGTTGGATGTTTCAGAAGCCCTATGATCTAGTAGTCTAAGTCTAACATAGTGGAAGAACTTTCTATTATTCTCCCGAGTAGTTTTTTAAGCAGGTAGAAAGTGGAAGAAAATGATAATATAGAGGTGAGAATAAGAATGAATTCAACCGTAGTGAAAAGGCCACTAGAGTTTGTGCCATGGCTCCATTAATTCCCAGTTGGGCCACCTAAGGCGTTTAACTCTCAGCCCTAAATTCTTCATCCATACATGGGCAATGTCCTTCACTTCAGCACTGTATTTGTTGCAAATGACATCAGGTATATAAAGCAACACAAAATTATAAGTTAGCCTCGTTGTTTTCATGGATGAAACACAAGAAAAGACTATTTTGATGGAAGGCTGTTAGCACTAATGATTAAGTTAAATCTGCTATAGGTTACTTACAGTCCCAGGATCAGAACTATGATCAACTGTTCCTGGTATATTGATCACCCCTCCTTCCCCTAGTATCTAAGACAGCTGGCTCTGTGTCAGTCTGTGCTTAAGTTACTTTCCGTGGACATTTGAGCTATGCTGCAGGTTTCCATGAGCACTTCCGAGTGGTAGATGGGCAGTGTAGTTTAACAGAGAAAACACAGCCTTTCAAGCGAGACTGCCCTGGATTTGAAATCTTTGCTTAGTTACTATTTTAGTGAGCTTGAGCAGGCTGTGAGTCTTTGTTTCTCTACCCATAACAAGGGGATAATGATAACCTGCCTGGAAAGTCTCCTTAACAGCTAGAAATATTGTGTTCAATGCTCTTGCAACTCAGAGAAGAGTTTCTATTAGCATTATTATGCATAATTATGTGCATGATTCAACCAGCATAGCTCAGGCCCAAGAGGGCTCATTTGAGAAAATATTATAAATTGGCTTGTCTTGGTTGAAATAACCTGGAATTATTTATATGGCGGTAAATCAGAATAGTAGTTATCCTTAGGTATACACTAATCAAAACTCATCATTAAGCACCTTCCATTTCGTTCAAAATATCATGTGCAATTGACTAATTCATCCTCATTTACCTCTTACCAGAGCTAATTATAATGCTATAACTGTTAAAAATTCTATACCCTGCAAAAGAGACTCTGTAAAAGCCTAAATAATAGCAAATGCTTTCTTCTTGGGTAATTATCCTGAAGAATTCTAATAGCAATTTTTGCAATTATAAATATAGCCCATATTATGAGCAGGGCATACGCCACAGAAATGACTCAGATTTTTGAGATTTTTCAAGCATTGGATTTTTCTCATGGCAGGATCCAAGGGTAATAACTAAAGGACTTACTTGTTCAACACTGAATTAATGCATCTGTTGAGCGTTTTCTGTGCATGGGGAACTGTTCTGGGTGTTAGGAATATCACGGGGACTGAATATCAGCCTGGATCACGGAGTATCAGATGTGGAAGGAAATGGACAAACCCACACACAGGTATGGAATTGTGCGACTCAAACCTAAACTGGGTGATTATAGAGGGCTACCTAGAAGACACACGGTCTGAACTGACATGTGAACAAGATTTAGCTGAATGGAGATCCGTGAAAAAAACAAAAGGCAGAAACACATTCAAAAATCCTCAAGAAAAAGAACACAGTTTGTTGGGGGCAATTATGACCAACCCATGATTATTCATTCATTTTTTCATCTATCCAGCCACTCATCCACGGCTGTAGATATGAAAACAAATAAGACTCTCTTTTTACTCTGGATCCAGCCTGGAAGAGGAGCATGATCTTAATTGTTGAATGTGAAGAAAAAATTTAGCACAGATATCAATGACAAGATACATGATTTGTTGAAATGCAGCAATGCTGAGCAGTGGGCTTTCTCTGATAGCCTCCCGAAGATTGTGTACTTCTTCAGTGAAGTACTACTACGTTCCATTCCATGAAAAACTATTTATTGAGTGTTTACTGTGAACCAGGCATTATTCAAAGTACTCTGTACTCCACGGTGAAGGAAATTCTATCATGGATCTCTCAATCTTTGCATGCCTCTTTGTTAGGGCACACTGTGATCCCTTGAAGAATGCTCCTTGTCTTGTTGCACCACATGTGCCATCTCCTAGAGCCTGAAAACCAATGTGGAACACATTATTATAAATGACTGAGAACATCAATATTTCATGATAGTTACTGATTGTTTTTCCAAATAAAGATCTGAAGGCAGGAGCTCGAGGGTAAGTTGTCCATGAACCATATTTCCTCTTGCTTAATGATTCCCATCAGGTAACAAGAAGCCCGAGGTTCTAGAAAGCTGGATCCTACTTTGGAAGTCCTGAAGTTGCACATATATTTCTTGTGGTCAGAGAACTAACAAACGTGAAAACCTTTTGTGGCATGTCTCTTTGAAGTTCCTTGAAGGTGACCCTTAACTTTATAACATCTCAGCTCCTTCCCACAGTAGCTGGAGCAGCAGCAGGGAGAAAATATTGAATGTGCCTAAAATGCTGAGAAGTTGAATTTAGATAGCAGGCTGCAAGAAGTTGAGCATATATTGGCGTTTTCCTTCTGGAGGACAAGAATAACTTCATCTCCTCCTCTTCTTCTTTCTCCTCCTTTGCATCCTCCTCCTCTTCCTCTTCCTCCCCCATTCTTTCTCCATTTACTCCTCCTCTTCTTCCTCCTCTCCTTCTTCCTATTTTATCAGCAACTGCAACTCTCATGAACCTACTAATCATCTCCCATCTGTTCTCATGGCCTCCAGCTTCTCTCCCTTCACTCTATTCTCCACCCCACAATCTTGGCCTGGTTCAGAACTGGTGCAGCACAGCTGTTTAAGGGAAAACCTTTCAGTAGAATCTGGAAGATTTTGATGAAAACCACTTCCGTGCTTCCTGGCTAGGAGACCTTAGTCAAACCTCTCCGCTCTAGAGACCTTGACTTTTGTGGTTAAAAGATAAGCATAATGATTAGACCTTCCTACAAGGGTTTTAGTGTGGATTAAGCACAAGCAAATTTCATAGCCCAATGCAAAGCACGAACTCTGGGCATATCAGAGAGGGCGCTATGATGATGACATTGTTGTGGCTCCTCCCTGCAGGATACCCCTCCAGTGACCATGTTCAAACCCAGCTTCCTCAGTCCACCTAGTTCACGCCAATATTGAGCTCAACTCCTATGTGGCCCAACAAACCTTCCAGATGTAGGCCCTATCCTCTCCCTCAGGTTCTTCCTTACCCCTATCCTCTCGCACTGCGCCAGTGACCATGAGCTCCCTGTAATGCCACTCCTTCCAACCTAGAAAGCCTGCCTGCCTTCTGCTATTCTTCTGCCCTTAGACTCCAGCATCGCTTCCTCCCGGAGGCCTGTTTTATCCCCAGGTGGAGCTGCGATGCTTTGCTGTTGCGCCACCATGCCATGAAAGCGAACTCCATTATAGAATGTGTCCTATCCCATGGCATTTACTAAGCTGCATTTCTCTTGCTACATTACCTCTAAAGACTAGTTAAAAGCAGCGATTTTAATGTATCTGACTCTCTGGTATTTATCTAGTAGAGTGGCTGGAAAATGAGATCTGATTAATATTCATTTAACCGAGTTACACTGAACTTAAACCTTGGCTCTGGGTTTCCTTTCTCTCTACATGCATGTTGAAATAACACTTCCATGGAAGAGTAAAGAGACCTGTGCCCATTGCAGCCTACCAAAATCTAAGTACAGGAAACATTCTTATCCAGGACAAGCTGAGCACACGTCTTCACCAGACCTGCTGGGGGAATTTTCCATCTGGAAGCTACATCTTAGAACATCTCTCTTTGGGGATTTCGATTCTAATTACTGTGGTTTGGGTAATCCCATTTTTCCTCCCAAATGATCCACATGGCCCATATTTATTTTAAATATTAAAATGAATTAATTGTTTTTCTTTCAGCTTTGAGAATTCCAAAAAATCTCTTTATGGTAATCATGGCATTTTGAGGTATCTCAGAAGCTCTAGGGGCATGAGAATAAAGTTTCAGCTGATACCATATGTTACAGCGGCAGAAAGATTATTTTTAAATACAGCAGATGTTTCAGCGTATTAAAGCAATTCAATTTAACTTAAATATCTTTGTTAGACAGTATTGGTGGGAGCTAGTGGTTTGGACAATAGATTGAGAAAGTTGGGTTTCCTACTGAGCTGTGGAGGTGGTTGTTTTAATTCATGTTAGTACCTTATGACACCTGGGAGGGTTTTATTTTTTAATTTACTTTTATCTGTTAAAAGTAAATAATAAAATTACCCTTTTTTGGTACTGAGTATTCAACCCAGGTGTGTTCAACCACTGAGACACATCCCTAGCCCATTATTTATTTTTCATTTATTTTTGAGCCAAGGTTTCACTGAATTGCTTAGGGACTCACTAAGATCCTGAGGCTAGTATTGAACTTGTGATCCTCCTGCTCTCCAGCTATTTTTCTGCCCTTCTCAATCTCAGTCTCACCAGTCACTGGGATTACAGGTATGCACCACCATGCTCAGCATGAATTTGAAATGAAGACACAGCAATCATTAAAAATCAGTATTTCAAAAATTATCTTTACTTAAAAGGACACCAACTATTTGATTAACTCAGGATATGATCATTTTAGGTATGTCTTTTTATTTTCTTTTTAAAGAGAGGAACAGTGAGAGAGTGAGAAAGAGAGAATCCATTTTATTCAGTTTTTTCATGTGGATTTTCCTGATTGACACTTCACTGTGTATGTGGTGCTGGGTCTCAAACTGGGGTCCTTGCGCATGCCAGGCAAGCACCAAAACTGCTGAGCCACCACTCCAGACCCCTTAGGTATGTCTTGATGACAACTACAGAAAATTTTTTTTAACCCAATGTAAAAATGAAGACATTAGGTCTATTGCAGACATAATAGGCCAATATCATTAAATATGTGTAATACAGTGAGCAGCATAGCTGAAATTTTGGCAAATCCTACCTGATTAATCCCTTGTTAAGATTAGTGTTTTCAAAGTTCACTGTTTCTTCTAATTTTGTTAATCCTCTCAGTGCTGCTACATTTTCACATATTCCTGTTTTAAATCTCCCATTGACTGGCTTTCCACAAATCTGGTTGCAGAGGTGCAGTCCATGGTTGGCTAACTCCATGGCTCTGGTTCCAAGGTGAGGCAGAGTACCACGGGAGAGGAAGCTGCTCAGCTCATAACAATGAGGAAGCAGAGCACCGGATATTTTATTTTACTTGAATTGTGGATAATGTTAACTAGTAAGGCAGAGCTTTGTCTCTCATTCATTCATTCATTCATCCATGGGAGAATCAAGACTGACACAAAAGTGGCCGAATCTCAGAATGCATGCTCTGTCTCACTTCACGTTATTCTCCCCAAACCTCTCCAGCTCCTGCCCCGCAGCCATTTTTCTGCTCTTTTCCATCTCTTACATTCAAGGCATGGACCAGCCTTCCTGTTAAGCCTCATCTGTTACCAACACATTCTTTAGTTTTTGCTAGAATATTCACTGTTCCCTGCATATTCTTCTTAACTTACTTCACTCACCCCTTCACTCGGGCCTTCCTCCCTACCTGGTACGATCTTCTTTTTATCTCTCAACCTTATCCATCCATCAAAGCTCTATTTATATGTCATCCCCTCCACAAAGACCCTTTCTGATCCTCCCAGCCGTTACCTTTGTGATAGTTTATTTATAATTTTTTTAATGATATTGGTCTCTTAATTTTACTATGCTGTTGCCTTATTTTGATTCTATCTGATGAATTTTTGAGATAGCATAAATAGTTCATTTGTTATTTGTCACAGAATGGGGTAAACAAACTGGGAAGAAAAACAGAGGCAATAGATAGATAATAGCTGCTACTAATTGTATTTCCTAAACGTTCTTTTACACAAGATTTTTATGAATACGTAGATTTGGGAAATACTCTCTTCTTGTGGAATGATTTCTGGGATCTTTGTCCTTCAAACCAGCAATCCAGTATTTCCTTGACAGTTGAGAATTTCATTCAGTTCACATTCTCTCTGTACAAAATCACCATCTATTAATTATTTTATGTAAATGACTTCACCCTGCAGCCTGTGTAGAATGCAGGCTAAGAAAAAAAAGTTTAAAAAATGAATTACACCTTAGGGGCATCCTTTTGATCCTCCTACAAAACTCTATTCCTGTGTTCATTTTCTTTAACAATTTCATTTCTTTTCCTAGTTTTATTTTCATTTCTTTCCGATTTTTTGGGGGGGGAAACATGAAATGCTATTCCAAATATCATCCTCCCCCAATACATAATGCTCTGCTACTGCACTGAGCCGTGAAATTTCTTGGGATAACAGAAATATCTTATACTGTGCTGTGCAAAGGCTCTAAGCCCTTATGACTACTGAGCTACACGAGAAACGTGGCTTGTGTGACTGAGGAAGTACATTTGAGTTTTTATTTTCATTAATTTAAATATAAATATAAATAGCTATATATAATGATTGGATCTGTATTTAACAGCACATCTTTTTAACCTAGAGTTTTCAATACAACTATATATCTCTTTACCATTAATTATAACCACTCATATTATTACTTAGGATGCATTTTTGATTGTACAATAACTGAATTTCTTTTTTTTTTAAAGAGAGAGAGAGAAACAGTGAGAGAGACAGAGAAAGAGAGAAACAACTTTGTTTAGTTTTTCACATGGCCTTAGTTGCTCCAACACTTAGCTGTGTGCGTGGTGCTGGGGTTTGAACCCGGGTCCTTGTGCTTGCCAGGCAAGCGCTGAAATCGCTGAGCCACCGCTCCAGCCCCAATAACTAAATTTCTTAATAAAAAAGAAGAAATTTATCCTATCTTATATGGTTTACCAAATAATTTTTAAAATATTTAGAGAAATAATACAGAGACCCAGAACTAGGAATTCAAGAGTCATCACAAACCCAGGGAGCCCTTTGTCCATCTTTTCTTCTCCCTCTGGATCTGCTCTGTTCTCCCCGTTCTCTCCAGATTAACTCCCTCTGCTCTTCAGGCTCTCTGGTAGAAAATGGCTATGATACAAACTCTTGAAAGTTTACTTCTACTTTGTTCTGGAGAAACATCCAGAATGAAAGACATGCTCTTTAGTCCAGAATTGAAATGCAGTTGAACAGGCTTTGGCTCTGTGCCCACCACAGGGCTTGTCACAAGAGGCAGCACCACACACTTTCCTGACTGCTGGGTGAGCAACTCTCACAGATGAATGGCAAATGCCGAGTATTGTCTTCCACTGCAACTGAATACTACAGACTGATTATTCATGAAGAGTGGAGGTCTGTTCAGCTTAGGATTATGGAGGTTGGGAAATCCTACATCAAGGCGCGAGCATCTGGCAAGAGCCTTCTTGCTGCATCATAACACTGGAAGGAGTCATAGTGAGACACAGCAAGGGTGCCAGCTCAATCTCTCTTCTTCTTATACAGTCTCTAAAGCCATCATCAGGGCCCCATCCTCAAGACCTCATTTAATCTTAGTTGCCTTCCAAAGGCCCTACTTCCAAATGCCATTAATATATGACTTTGGATATTCAGTTTCCAACACATGAGCTTTTGGAAGGCATGCTCAACCTGTAGCAGTTGCCCTGACCTTCTAATCACCACGCAACAGCCTCCACTTGAGCTTGGTCTCTCCAGCATTAGGTCCTGCTGACCAGTTCCAATGCCTCTTTCTCTGGAAGTACAGAAATTCTCTTTTTCCTTCATTTCCGTAGGAAGCTCTTGGTCTTTCTTCCTGGCTTTCTGTGTCCTTCATGTATCCCTTGTCCTCCTCCTAACCCTTAACCATAGGCCTTCTTCAAGGGCATCTCTTTGATCCCTACTTTGGGGTTCTCCTTTGGTGATTTATCTTGACTTCCACCGCTGCAGGATTTTTCCCGTATCAACATCTCCAGCACCATTTTCTCTGCCAAGCTCCAGGTGCCCAGCTCCAACATCCTGCTACAGCTTCATCAGCGTGAATCATCAGCATCACCAGCTCAGCCTATTCATGATCTGCTCATCCCCCCCAAAACAAGTCCTCCTTGTCTACGATATACTGGCTCCTCATCCATCCATATCAACTGTGGTACTGATTCCTGTCAACACCATCTCCATCAAATAGGTTCCAATTGTTGCGAATCTTCTTTACCAGCAGTGAGCTGTTAAGCCCTCCCACAAAAAACTTTCTAATATGCCAATCCATTTCTCACCCATGTGAACTGGTCTGCCTACCTGGAGTCACTCCACCTCAAAATTCTTCTTGATTAAGAAATTGTAATTTCATTGAGTGTGGCGTGGCGGCCACTTGTCACCTACACAGGAAGCTGAAGCAGGAGGATTATAAGTTCAAGGCCAGCTAGGGCAATTTAGGGAGACCCTGTGTAGCTCAGTGGTAAGGTATCCCTGGGTTCAATCCCCCAACATGACAAAAAATATACATACATGACAAAGAATATTAATACGTGTGTGCATATAAAAGAAATTATTATTTTCCCCGTTTTCCTCATGATCTATGAAATTAGAAACTACAAACATAGTGCACTTCATGGAAAACATGCATGGGGCACGAAGACAAGACCACTGCTGTCTCTTGTCTGTTCTTCTCCTTCTCCATCTTACGTTGAGATGATACAGTAGGCACCCATCGGTCCTCTTTCTCCAATGAGTAGGATTCATGTATTGGGGTCATCATGTGTTCATTTCCAGGCCTTTTCTGAGGCAAAAGTGTGGTTATCTTAAGTCTTCATTAAACTTTCTTTCATTGTCCCTTTGGAGGTACCAATTGTGTCCTGCCTGGGCCATAAATGACAATCCCCTGTTTCTCTCTTTGCACGGGCTAACCTTTTTCCTCGCCTGTCTGTATTGGTGAGATAGTTTTGTAGAGTAGAAAGGCACTGATCTGGGAGTCAGGGAATCACTGCTTTGTCCAATATGACAGCCACTAACCCCATGTGAATACTGAGCACCTGTAATGTGCCACTGTGCCTGGGTTAAAGTAAAATGCGCTGGGAGTGTAAAATACACACAAGACAATAACAAAAAAGGGAGGGATGCAAAATCACCTCACTAATAACTTTTTGAACATCAATTATGTGTTAATTACTCATTACAATGATATTTGGGATTTATCTGGTTAAGCAGAATATGCATTTTAAGTTAATTTCAACTATTTCTAAATTTTAAACAAAAATATCATGAATAATTTCATTCTGTGTGTGGCTCATATTATATTTCTACTGGACAGTACTGGCCTACATGCTAGTCTCGGTTCGAATTCTAAGTTGCTGGTGTGACTCTGAGCAACTTGCTGAACTACTCTGTGTGTGTTTCTTCATCTCTCAATTAGAAATGATAATTCATGCCCTAACCCATAGAAGTGTTTTGAGAGACAGCATAATGCCTGGAAAAGTGTTATTTCAACTGTAAGAAGTTCTCCAAATGTTAGGGCTATTTCTGTGAAAATCTCACCAGTCTTAGGCTCAGATGTTCTTCTTCAAGAAGCCTTCTCTAATGTTGCTAGTCCTGACTTTTTTTTTTTTTTTTTTGCCTTGGCACTTAGAAACTTTTAGTTAATAAGGGTCATTCACATTCTGTCTTGTGTAAGGGTCAGCATCACAGTTCCCTGTTTTCCAGGAAAGTGATGATCAGTGAGAAAGTTCCAGTGTCAATGGCTCTGATCTTCCTGTAACCACTAACCTTACTCAGAGACCTGGGTTTACTCCATGTGGGTGCGACACCAACTCTTGCAGTCCATCTGGCTGCCTGATTCTTTGCAGTCTTTCCAGCACATTATTTGCATTTTCTGGGAAGCTGGAAGGAGTAACAGCTTGAAGAATAAACTTGGATTTGATTTCTAGTTCTATTTCCATACCTGGTTTACCTTAGGTACATCATTTAAACTCTGTAAACCTTTGATTCTTTGTCAAGGTGACAGTGTCTATATCTCAGGGTTGCTGGATTGAGGGGGGAAACCATGGAATGGCACCAGCCTTGGCTTGTTCTGTCATTGTACTTTTGTTCTTGTTTGATAATGAATCCTTCCTAATTGTAAGACCATGTTAAATGAATTAAAAAAATTAAAATAAAGGTTGTTGTATTGAGATAGAGGAAGCACCTGACCCCTTGGCTGGCATAGGAGGAACTCAGTAGATGGGGGTTGGGGTCTCAGTTGATTCTGAAGCTCCTGAACCTTGGACCCGTGGGTCCTTCCTTAGTGTCACAGCAAAAGATACTGGTTCTAGTAGTGACTGCAGGTTTTTTCTTTTAATTTGTGTGCTTATTCAGATTTGGTATCCATGAACAGTGCTAATTTTAACTACTTCCCCTGATTCAAGCAGAGGCCATCACCCTGTGCTCATTTGCATACAGTTAACATTTCCAGAGACAGTGGGGAGAGAAGAAATCAATCATCATCACAGCCCTCAGCATCTTTGATCCAGCCTAGAAGAGCTGAGAAGCAGCCAAGGAGCCGCATGGGGGCTTTTTATCTCATAAATCTGTGCAGAGAATTTTGACTAAAGAAATTGGGACAGGAAGCCTGATACAGCCCAGCTAGAAAATGTTTTCAAGGCCACTCTGCTGTCTCAACACAGCTGAAGGTGCGTTTCAAACTGATAGAGGGGCAGAGTGGGTGAAAATAAAAAATGAATTTTTAAATGACCCGGGCATTTTAGTTTATTTTAGCTGCATTTGAGGAAGAGTCCACTGACCAAAACTACAGCCTTTATTTTTTGTAAGCCACACCCGAAGTGGACTGACCACAAAGAGGAAATAAGTTAAAGGCACTTTCAGAGTAATCTTGGTGCAAAACCACTCTAGATTTTTTTTTCTGAATCTTCTGCAAATGTCTTGCCTTCAGCTCATTTGAAAACAATGCTTTTAGAATAAAATTTCTGTTTTTCCATAGTGTTCGGCTGATTTTTCTCAGAAACCAAAGCTCGTTTTCTTTCCACACTCGTATGCTGTTGTTTAACCATACTCGACTAAATTTGGTTGCAGCGATAGCAAATACAAGTGACATAAACAGATTTGGAAAAGCATTGCTGCCTTTGGGTAAAGAGTGGGCACAACTGATGGAGCAGCTGTGAGGGGTGGCCTGGAAAGGACCAGCAAGCCGAGAGCATTTAGCATGCTGACGGCCTCTGCAGCCAAAGCTAGTGGACCAGTTACGTGGGCAGCGACTGCAGAGCAGTGTGTGCTGTAACTTGTTTATGTGAATCCAGAATCAACAAGTTGATCTTTTAAAATACGGAAACTGCTCTCAGTTAGCAGTTGGAATCTACAAGGTTGAGACAGAAGCTGAGAGCTCTGCTCTCTAGGCAAAAAGAAATACACCATTGTCATTAAACTACCAAGCTTTGATCTTTTCTTCCCCACATAGTTTGTCCTGCCTAAGTGAAGGGCATCACTGTCCCTCCACTTTCCCTAAGGTCCAGTCGTGTTCATGAGCATTTGGTTCCCCTTCCTGTTTCCCCTTCTATCTAATCACCCTCCATGCTCCACTCTGTCCTGGGTCACTGTCACAACCCCTCAATTCCCTGCAATTTGTTCTCTGTACTGCAGCTCAATCGTTCACCTCTGTGACTTCAGTAATGAGTTGAATTCTGTCCCCGAGAGTGTATGTCCACTTAAACCTCAGAAGGTGACCTTCTTTGGAAATAAGGTCCTTGTAGATGAACTCAAGTTAAGATGCACTCTGGATATATCAGGATGGGCCCTCGTTCAGTATGACTGGTGTCCTTAATAAGAGAAGGAAGGACACAGAGAAACCAAGAGATGAAGGTGGGAACACACAAGGAGAGCACCATGTGGAGACAGGCGAGACGCGCGCACTACGTCCCCAGGGCCTGCTGGAAGCCCGCAGAAGCCAGCAGAGTGACCATGCCATTGACAGTTTCTCCATTAGAGTCCCCAGAAAGAACCTACCCTGAGGCCATGATTTGGTACTCAAGCTGAAATTTAATCCCTCTCATTAGGTTTTAAGAGGAGATACCTTGTGTGAGCCATAAAAGGTGATTAGGGCTCTTCCTTCATGAATGGATTGGTGGATTAACGAATTATCCCAAGAGTAGGTCTACTTCAGAGCCAGTTTTCTAAGTCTGCTGTGCACTTGTTGGTTCCCTGCTCGACCTTGAGACTTAGCACGAGGGTCATCCCCAGAGGCAGCCCCTTGATACTGGACTTGAACCATGTACCAAATAAACCTCCCTTTATTATAACTTGCCAATGTATGGTACTCTGTAACTAGCAACAGGAAATGTACTGAAGACCTTGATTTCAGCCTTCTGGCATCCAGAACTAAATTCCTATTATTTTAAGTCACCAAATTTTGCAAAATTTGTCATGGCAACACAAGGAAACTAAAACTTTAGAATGAAATCTGTCCCAATACTTCTCTTTCTCCCCACCTTAGACATTACCTTATGAATATTTCTTCATTCAATCCTCAGAGAAACCCTATGAGTTGCGTCCTATCTTTACCTCCATTACATAGATGAGGAACCTAAAATTCAGAGAAGTTAAAGTACAGAGAGTAAGTTGCAGAGCTGGTATGCAGACCCAGAGAATCTCACTCCAGAGCCATAAATCCAGTGCCATCTCCTGTGCCTTCAGTCCCTCAGGAGGGCCCTGGGCCTCTCACTGGCTGAAGACCCTCCTTGAGTTTTAAATGACAGGAAGTTCAAGTCACATTTGTCCTGGCATTAGGAGAACGTATCACCTCATGTTACCACCTATCCAGGGCCAGGTGCACAGCTGACAGAACAGGGATGATGAACTGATGGGATACACATAGAGATGCAGGGATGTCAGGTGACATTTCAAAGTAGGGAAACGATACAGTTCAACACACACCAAAGCCACCTGAAGAGGAGACACAGTGGTCTGTGGGATCTCATCTCAGGATGTCCTCCCTAAAAGGAACCAGAACCTAGTGCTATATCCTGTGTGGACAGAGAATAGTGGATTCTTCCAGAAGTTCGTTTTGCCCTTGTCACTTGAGGTTTTTTTTTTTTTTTATTATGTTGTTGAATTTTTTCCAACCATTGTAGAGGCTCCATCTCTGTCCTGACGTGCCCACTAAGTCCAGGTAACTGCTAACAATTACAGAATGCCTTTTCTCCCCAAGGACCATGGTTCTTTTCCCCAACTGGCTTTAGCCTGCCCAAGCTCAATCCCTAACAAGCTTTCAGCACAGCTTGGTCCAGAGGTCATCCGGAACATTTGATTGGTTTCTCTTCATTATTTAGAACTCAGCTAAGTCATTGAAATCCAATCAAAGTCCCACACAAATTGACTCTTTCTCAGAGCCACTAAAAAATATGATTGATTCTATAGGAATCCTCTCATATTTATATTAATTGCTAGGATGTAAATATTTCATCTTTGCACCTCCTGACTCTGGGACGATGGAAAACATTTCAGTTTTCACATCTATTGTGTTGGTATCTCGTTGGAATTTGCAGGAGGCACATGGTGCTGCCTGCTGATCTCTATTGCAATGCCTTTAGCATTTTTATTGCGGTCTTTTTCTGTTCAAGCCAATGAGACCGCAAGCAGGATGAAGGCAGAGAGAAGCCTACCCACTGCCCTTCCCAGTGCACAGGACAATGCCTAGCACAAGCTCATTCCTCATTCCTTACTTCACATTTGCTAAATTGCAATTCATCAAATGCAGGAACAAGTAGCTAGTGATATTGCACAGTATAGTATAGAGGCATGGAAAAAGTTGGGGTAGCCCCAGGTGACCCATTGCACCTGAATTGGACTCCACAGCACAGGGTCTGGAGCTTGGAATCCACAAATGGAGCAGACATCTGGGTCCACATCCAACTGCTATCTTTACTTTTGGAACAACTGCCTTCTCCACTCTATGCCTCAGTTTCCACGTTGGTGAAATAGCGACAATATGCACATCTACCTCGTCAGTTGTGAAGAGTAGTGCAATGATTCACACAGAGCTTGTTACATAGTAAATTTCCAGTAAGGTCCATTGTTGGTAGTGGTGTGGTCAATATTGATTGGCACTCTTTCTTAGACATTTCCTTAATCAAGAACTAATGCATTCCACGGAACACAAAATCTTCAGGCTGTCGGAGACCGAATTGATTTTAAATAAGTATAGGGAGAAGAAAATTGAGATGTTTGCAGTGTGAACAGAGAAAAATCAAAGGAAATTGGATTATGCATTATGTTGTGAAGGATAGCCAGCTATTGCCTACTGAAAGGAGAAAGGAGAAAACTAATGAACTTGTGAATATCGCATGCATTGCCCAGGCTAGCTCGGATGAACGTGTCTTTTGTTCTCTCCAGGAGAAAAGAGAAGGGTTTGATTGATAATTGCTCTTCTCATGAGCAGAAAATGACACAAGCCCATTTAAATGATAAATGAAAAGGGACAATTCCACCCATTCGCCAGTTAGGTGTTAAAGGTCTGGCAGGTGGAGAGAGTTGCAGACAGCAGGAGCTCATACCTGGTCTGAGCTTCCCAGCCTCTGATCCATGCCTTTTGGAGTCTGGACAGACATGCTTTTATGCAAACTCAGATGTGGCAGAAAGAGAATACACAACTTGGCATCCTGAATGACCAGAGAGGCAGGTCTTGCGCAAGTCCCTTCTCCAAGCCTCAGATCCTTCATCTATGATACACTTTTAGTAATTCCTACCTCTCAGGGGTTGGGGGTTGATAAAATGAGGTCGTACACATGAAAGTAACTTTCAAACTCTAAATAGATTCCAGATACATTGTTCTTATTTGTTAAGTTTGTATTTGAGGAGGATATATAATCTCCTGATTGTATTTGAATTTTAACTATTCTTTCGATCTCCAAATTACCTTCTTCAGTGTTCTTCAATAAATGTAAAAAGCTTAGCTCCACATGCATTTAAAACATAAAATCAATGTTTTTAAAATGTCAATGAGTATATAGAATATATATCAATAGATTTAAAAAGACCACAGAATTCTTTTTTCCACATTTTTATTGGTGCATTAAAGTTGTACATGATGATGAAAATTGTTGTTACATATTCATTCATGCACACAATATAACATGCACAATATAACAATAAAATTTGTCCAATATCCCACCCAAGCACTCCTCCAACCCTCTTTCCATCCCAAGGTCACTTACTTCTGCAGATAGGTGTAGAATATCCTCTTCTTCCTCCTGCCTATACCCTCCCTTACCTCCCTCTTGTCCTTCCTCCCCTCTCCCATTCTCCTACCTCTACTCTTCTAGACTTCTTTTAGTTCATCTATTAATTTGTATTTGAATGAAGACCAAAGAATTCTAACAACTAAATTAGAATCAAGAAATTTCCTTTGTCAGGGACGGTGACCCAATAACCTTCCAAAATACAAATGATTGGATAGTTCTATTCAGGTATCTATGGAAGTATTTGCATATTAATACTTAAAATAGGTAATAATCTGTTTTATCTGTCCATGTGAAACCACAGGTTGGGTAGTTCTCCAAAGCTGGCATCTTCTAACCTAACAGTAAAGGAGCTATAGCTGCCTGCCTGGAAAAGGACTCATCACAAAGCTGGTAAAGTTAAGCAGCTAGGTCCCTCCCTGGAAGCCCCCAATCCCCCAGAGGGCCTCTAGCGAATCAATGATGATGATTTTTGTAGTTTTCATTCCCTCACTCCTTCTAAATTACTCAAGATACAGGACCCACAAAACCTAGATCCCTGATCCCCTGGGAACAGAAGGAATGTAATCTGCCCCAAAACACATTCAATGCCAAAGCCTTCACCAGGAAAACACCCAAGTGGTTACCTGTCCTCAGACGTAGATGTGAGGTTGAAAACTTATGTGTTTTCCACGTCTGTCCAAATATTCTTGGGGAAAAAAATACTTACACTGTGGAGTCTTCTCCACACCAACATTTGCTGTCATGCAAGAGATATGTGCACTTTTAGCATGCTGAAGCCATCCTCGGTAGCTTTTATTACATCATTACTGACCCCCAAGCACCAATTACAGCATGCATTTTAAGGGATTTTGAAATTACCATAGTAGGAAAGGAATTCATCAGAATTCAGTAAATGTAGCTAGGAATTTTTCAATAGCTAATAGTAAATTCAGCTAAGTCTCTGTGACTCTTTTCCTGTCAATGTTTGAGTTTCACTAGAAATATTTTTGAGAGAACCTCTACTATATGTATATAGAACTTAATTGCTAAACAGACAGCAGAGCCAGACACACCTGATTTCCAATCCCAGCACTGCACCTTGTTAGTTGTATGAACTTGAGCAAATAATTAAAGTTCATGCGTTGCAACTGTCTTATATGTTTAAATGCAATAATCCAGCTCACTTACTTGAACCACTTGAGACTTATTTGAAACAAATGTGTATGATGGCACTAACTCAGTGGCTGGTACCTTCAGGAGTCCCATGGCTTCCCTAGTGTCCCCAGCATTGGGGATTCTTGCTTCCACAGAGCTCATTGTGTGGTCGGGATGATCCTCCACCTGCATTCCCCAAAGGCTGTGTGCCCTTCCAGGACAGGGTTGTATTAAGCACTCAGAGGTGCGCAGAGCCTGGCTTCCACCTGGCAGGATTACTATTTGTTGAAGGAAATTGAATGGAACAGTCAAATAGAGTCAAATAGGCATGCTGTTTGGGGGTGTAATGGAATGGCAGAGAGATACGTGATATGACATTAGCAAATACACAAAAGGACTTCCAGGGCATACATAATTTCTGAGAATCTAATGAGTTTTAGAAAGAATTTTTGAGAGTATTGATGAAATTTTAAAATGAGTTTTTTCACCTATCACCTCTGCCACTATTAAACAAGTGGATGGCACTGTTCTTATCCATTAGACTTGCGAGAAGCTGAAATCCTCTCAGCAGATCAATGTTCCTTTTCAAGAACTTGTGAGACAGCTTCCCATTTGTTGGGAAGGGCATAGACCAGTGAGCCACCACTGCCACTGTTCAAGAGTCATGCTGCCTCCTGGATGCACCTGGGCGGAACATGGACCATAGATGCCTCTGAACAGCAACTAAACTCAGGACTGGACACTGTGGGGCTGCTTACAAAATGCAGATACAGGGAAAAAAAAGAGCCTCCCCCTAACCTCCTTACTCTAAATCTTGCTGGATTGGATCTGAGTGTAAACCCCGAATCATAACCAGAGCTGCAAAAATTTGGAGAAATGTAATCATTTGCTTTCCTATCCTCTCCATTCAGGAAGGAGGAATACTTGTGGTCTTCTTGCTTTTTGATAACTACCAGAAAAAAGTTTGTGTTACTTGCTGAACTAGCATATAAGGCATGGACTATGTAAAACAAAGTATCCATGAAACAATACTTACCATTACAGTCATTGAGTCCAATAATTTCTATTTTAATCTATTTTGTTTTTACCTGTGTTATATGGCCTGCTAAATTCATTTTGGGCCCACAAATGTGCCACAGGATCCAGTTTAAACAACACCACACTAGTTGTGGAACTATGGTTGGAAAAGACTTGGGGTGCTTGCCCGCCATGCCCACCATATTCCCTTTCTGTGCCATCCCACTAGATCTCAGCAGTCTCCATCCTCTCTGGCTAGAGCTTGTGCACAATTCTGCTTCTTTAAGAACCAGGGTCCTATGAGATAACAACTCAGAGCAGAGCATCTGTCCCTCAACCAAGACAGAAACCAGCAAAGGCCACTACTCGTGACCAAAAGTCAGGAGACAGGGAGGTGAAGAACGCATGCCGGGAGCATAGACCACTCAAATGTGAGGTCATGGATGGACAGAGTGGCAGCCTGATTCTCATAGCAAGGGGCAGCTCTGCAAACTTTCGTTCTGCACATCTTCAGGGGTGTTCAGGGGCGTTCAAGGGCATTCAAGGGCGTTCTAACACGCACTGAAGCTTCCATCAAGTTTTCGTATCTGGTTTTGCCTTTTGAAGTGTTGGATTTCTTGGGCAAATTTCTTCACTTCTGAGCCAAAATACTCATTTATAAAGCAAGATAACAATACCCATCTCACGGTTTGCCCTCAAATAATACATGGTATCTCTCTAGATTTGTGTTTTTTAGCTGTAAAACAGGCTAACAGGCTTTTTTTGCGGAACTGTGCACCTGGAGGATCCAACAAGACCAGCTCTGTGACAACTGTCCCACTCAACAGGCATTCAGTGGGTGTTAGTCCCCTCTCCTGGTCATGCATCCTCCTCTCCCTGGCTTCCCATATCTGCGAATCTGGGATATCAGTTATTTTTTGCTTTGTACTAAATGATTCCAGAATGCAGTGTCTCAATACGGTCACTATTTCTCATACTCACAATTCTGGGGGTTGGCTGGAATGTTCTCACACTCACAATTCTGGGGATTGGCTGGAATGTTCTGGTCTGATCAGCTCATGTCATCTCCTCTGGATGCTTTCATGAGTCTCCAGTCAGCTGGCGCTGATGGGTGCAGGATGATCTAGGACCACCTCACTCACACACCTGACATTTCCACACACAGTAGGCAAGGGTGTTGAGTTCTCTCTTTTTTTATTTTTTTAGTTTGTGATGCCTTTTTAAATTTATTTTTATTAGTGCATTATAGTTTTACATAATGTTGGAGTTAGTTGTCACATATTCCTAGATGCACACAATTCAGCAATACAATTTGTTCAATATCCCCCCCCCTCATCCCTCTACCTCCCTCCTCCCATCCCCTGATCCCTTGCCTTACTTCTGGGTCCTATATTGTTACTAAAAAGTCCAAACACAGTGGCATAATTCTTATACCTATGAAGAACACTTTTAATATATATGGCTATAGTATGTACAGTGACATTTATAACTGCTTGGAATGTACCTTGCTTTATCTTAGTTCCAACATTTCCCCTTCTCCTCCCTTCATATCATCCCTTGTTATTCTTCAAAATATTTGATAATGGGATTAAACGTTTACTTTTTTATATAGGTATGCAGCATAGCTTGTTCAAATATCTTATGCAGTATATTGCAACTGTGTCTCGTAAATATTAACATTTTGCATTTTTGTTCTATGGATCTAAAACATGAGTGTGTCTACTTTACTCCTAAGCCTGGTTTAGGTCCAGCCTCCACAGATGAGGGAAACCAGTCAGAAGGGTGTCGAGTTCTTCCATGAAGCCTCGTGTCCTTCAGGAGGCTAGCTCAGGTGCATTCCTGCGGCAGTCTCAGGGTCGGAGAGTTACGGGATCACAAGGGCTCCAGTGGACAAGCTCTTTCCAAGCCTTGCTTGTATCACGCCTTCTATCATCCCACTTGGCAAAACAAGTGATGTGGCCAAGCCAAGAATCAACATGGGAAACCCTCACTGCTCAGGCATAGTTACGTGCTCAGATTTGCAAACTAACCTGACACGTTTACCCATGATTCCCTGCCTCAAAGCTCCAGGGTGCAGGATGAAAGCCCCCACCCCTTTTCTCACCCAACTACAGGCAGAAGGAAAATGTTATTGTTGTGGACAATTGGGCCTTGTGTAAAAAGACACAAGAAGGAAGTGAATGCTCTGATACTAGACATGTTTTCTGGTTCGTTTCAAGATTTGAAGTATAAAGGGAAAAAATGTGAAAAAGGAAAAGGGAGAAAGATAAGCAATTAGCATTTATTTAGCCCCACTCTGTGTCACTATTCTTGTTGTCATTGTTACAAGAAACACTCTATGGGAGGCTGGATGTCATTCCTATTTTAGAGGAAAAAAATGGTGCTAAAGCAAGATCACTCTGACATACAATAAATTGAATCCTGCCTGTCTTACTCTAAAACAAAATTGAATCTTCCTCACAGGTAGCACGGGGACCAGGGTGGTAAATGTGCTGAGCCTCATTCCTATGGTTTCCTAAATGCCCAACAGAAAAAAAATTTTTTCATTTAAAATGAACAAAGCACTTTCACCCTCTGACTACAGAACAGGTTTATAAATCTGAACAGGCCCCCTAGGAAAATATCAACGTACTTTTCATTCAACCAATAGTTTAAGAAATGTTATTTTTCAACTTTAAGAAGTTATTCCAAAATAGATGCTTGGGGGGTCTTTTAAATTTTTTAAAATATTGCCTTATTTATGATTTCATTACTATTGCTTTGCAAATTATTTTCTCCCAATAACCTGAGTGAATCAAAGTCTAAGTTTCAATCTGCTTCAGTGTGTGTGTTTGTGTATGTGAGTGTGTGTTGTAAATTGCTCTCACCTCTGTTGATAACTGGAACACAAAGGTTTAGCAAAACACACATGGTGAGAGACAATGATAGACTGTGGACCTATATTTGTCTGTATGAAACCAAATACAATGAAATATCTTCTGAAATGTCAAAGAAATTCATTAAGTAATTGACATACCTGTTAACAGAGAGCTGGCATATGGATCAGATCTCCAATGTTTAACTCAGAGACCCTAGACACTCTTCCAGCACCACCTGGAGTGTCTCACCTAGATTTGACAGTCTCTTCTTACGGATTGGATCTTCGTAATCTTTGAAGCTCATCTACCTGCTTCTTGCCAGCCCTCTTACAATTCATCCACCCTTCCTCTGCATGATTCTTAAAAATACGAAGTGGAATATTCACACAGTCATTCAACTGATATGAACACTTAGTATGTCCCAAATACTGCTTAAAGTGCTCAGGATACCAGGAAGATGAGAGCAGAGAAAGGATAAGCAAAAGAACAGATGGACAAGCAGGCACACAGTGGTGAATGCTATGATTTCAGAAAAGACCGAGAGAGTTGGTGAAGTAACAAAGCCAACCTGGAACGCTGCTCCAGCTTGGGGCACTGATGAACGGAAGTCTGAATGAAAAGGGAAAGCGAAGCAAGGACCAAGCTGAAGGAATAACCAATGTGAAAGGTGGGAACATGGCCAGGGGCAAGACGATCCACGTGGCTGCATGTGCCCCGAGGTTGGTGCTCAAGCAGGTAATAAGCAGGCACTTTGGTGGTGTTAGCCTTAGGCTGCCTGTTACGCGTCCTAGGGGAGTCGCCAAGCTGGCAGTTGTACCTATGAGCCCAGAGCCCGGGAGAGCGGTGAGACAGAAACACACCCTCTGGAGTGGATCAACATACATTTGCCATTCCCTTCCCGGGAGGAGGTAACCCAGGAAGGTGATACAGACAAAAGAAAAAGAGCTATAGCACTGAACCCTGGAATGCCCCCACATGAAAAGGGGTGAGCAGAGGAGAAGGAATCAGCGAAGTTACTAGAAAAGTGAACAAGAATGATAGTTGAAAAATCCCCTCCCAACAACAAAAAACCAGACAAGTGGGGCTTGCAAGGAGCTGAAATTGGATCTGTGTGAAGGAGGAGTCCTGGGTGCGGGTGGAAGACAGCCTTCCAGGGATGCTGGGAAGTCAAGGACCTAAGGACCCACCAGTGACCCATTTTTCCTAGATGGAGAGTGAGAGAAGCCAGATACAGGAGAATGTACTGCGTGATTCCATCAGGCAAGATCAAACACCACAAAAACAAATCTACAGGGCCAGGCATCCTGACTCCCCAGAAACTCAGATCAGTTCAGGTTTCACCTCTACTGTCCAGCTCTGTCTTTGGAATGTGCGAGAGATACGTGGTGCCCTGTGCTGATTTTGATTGTAAGCCCATTAGCATTTTATTGAGATCATTTTTGGTCTGTAGGACAACTGAATTGCAGGCAGAGAGGAAGCAGAGTGAAGCTTAGATAAGGGCCCCCCCACACCCCCCAGTGCAGATGGAAATGCCACTTACCTGCTCTGTGCTCTTGGAGCAAGGGCCTAACCTCTCTGGGCCTCAGTATCCACATCTGTGAAACAGCATTGATGAACACATCTACCTCTTCAGTCTTAAGGACTAAAGAGGCAATTCATGTCCAGAGCCTCTGGCACAAAACAAGCGCTCACTAAGAGGGCTACTGGTAATGGTTTCATCAACAAGATTGCTATTCCGTCATAGGCATTCACGTGGTTGCAGAGTACACCCTCACTCCTCTTCGCAGGTAGTGACTGGATGGGGCACAGGGCTTCTGGATGGCTGAAAGGCAGGGTCTACTTCCAAGTCTGCATTCTGGTGAAAATTCACGGAAATATACAGCCCTGTGATACATACTCTTTGCTCTCTGCAAATTATACTTCCATACAAATAAGAAAAGCCTCCTGCAGTGAATCCCCGTAGCTTTCAGGATGAAGTTCATTTTCCCCAGCTTGGTCCACAAGTGCCTTTACCTCCTGGCTCCTTCATGCCACCGCCAAGCTCAGTGAATACATCACATCTGTCACATCACCTCCCTCATATAATTTTCTCTCCTCAACTCCGTCCTCCCTCTTAGCTCATTGCCCTTCAAAACTCAGCTGCATTATCACTTCTTCCAGGAAGCCTTCCCTGACTGGCCCCATGTGACCAGCCTTGGTTGGGTTTGTACCATCCTGGCTCTGCACTTATCACCTGCAGGTGTCCTTGTTTAACTTGCCTGAAATGCTGTACAGGTAGTAACCTTTTCTTCAGTAAATTGCATTATTTGGAGGAAAGGCTTGAAAAAATATTTGATGATTGATTACTTGAACATTTGAATGAAAATATTATAATGAACCTCCTTTTCAGAAATGTAATCATAGCAAGGTGGGGAGAGAAAATGCAAAGCTGGGACTTGTACAGTAATATGCAGATCGAGGAGGGTTCCCCAGCTCTGTGTATCAACATCACGGTCAAGTGTGTTTCATACACAGCTTACCTCCGGTAAGAGCCTCCCACAAGCAAGCCTTCCAACCGGGAGCAGTTTGAATTCTAAGTAATCTAAGAAAGAGTACCAAATACAAAGAGATGGCCAACTCTGTAACCAGTAGCTTATTAGTCATGTTGAGTAATTAACATGACAATAACACTTCTTAGCACTACAATACACCAGATATAGTCAGCAAGCAAATATCTATTGAGATTCTACATACCCCAGAATTGTGCTAAGCCTGCAGATATGTAGAAGTCACTAGACTGACTCAAAGAGCTTATTAATAATATCCATAGCTCAGTGCTATTGACTCCTTTCTACATTCCAAGCTTTGGCGTAAATTATGTAGAATGCCTTTTCTCTTTCATCCTTCATGTCCAATCTGTCCCATCAAACACAAAATAGACCAAAAACCTATCCACCGGCTTCCGCTGCCACCCTGCTCCCAAGCTTCTGTCATTTCTCCTTGGACATTCACAACAGCATAATGGCTTTCCTGTTTCCGTTCTTTCTTCCTATAAGCCATTCTCCAACCAGAAGTGAGAGCAGTCTAAAAAAGAAACAAAGAAAACAGATCTCTCCATATAAAACCCTCCAAAGACTCCCACTAGAGTTGATGAATTCAGCTGGGGACCATGGAGATATTCTCCAAGGAGAAGCCACCTGAGCTAGTCATAGAGGCTGTGTGGATTTAGGAAGATGAGGCCAAAAGGATATGAGCAGCTGAGTAGAAGGCTGTTCAGAAACCAATATAGAGATCACTGTCCCTACAGCAGGGCCTACAATCATAATGTAATGAAATAGCTCAACGAAATACACTAGGGTCCAAAATTAAGAGGATATGACCCAGACTTGAGAGATCTCAGGGAAGGTCACTGCCCTGCCTTGTACAGTCTTGATGACTCTAAATCACAGGCTCCAGAGAGACTGACCCAATTAAAATCCTGGCCCTGTCACTCACTTGTTGGGTGACCCTAAACTTCTCTGAGCATCCTTACTTGTTCCCTGTTGGGAGCAATGGATATGATGCATAAGAAACAGTGGTTTCTGATATTGTCCACATCATTACATGTGTAAGAAATGTGAGTATTTGTACCTAAAGATGGTGCTCATGGCCAGAGGTGACACCTTGAGGGCTCTGGCAGCCCAACTGCTGCACACCCTGGCCACTATCCAAACTTCTCATTTCACCATGGCTGGGCACACTGCTGGGAAATTCTGATAAACTTAATGCAAGGTTTGCACACAACACAATGATCAGCACTCCAAGTGTAGTTTATGATAGTTAAGGCAATATAACCATTCAAGGGATCTTAGTGTTCAACAGAGAAAACAGAACCAATAGAGTGTGTGTGTGTATGTGTGCGAGCACGCGCACGTGTGCGTGTGCCTGGGAAAGAGAGGTAGAGAACCGAATTTATAAAGCTAATCCATTTCAAGTAATTGGCACATGCAATTATGGAGGCAGTCAGGTCCAAAATCTGCACTTGAAGCCCTAAGACCATCAAGACTGGAGATGTGCATGCCAACTTAGAGATGTGGGCAGGGACTTCCTCAAGGGCCCCTAAAGCTCAGGAAATAGTACCAAGAATTTAAAAATGGGATTGCATCAAATTAAAAACTTCTGCACAACAAAGGAAACAATGGAAAGCGTGAAGGGAGAAGAGAAAGAAAATCTTTGCCAGCTACCCTTCCAACAGAAGATTAATATCTAGAGTACATAGAGAACTCAAAAAAATCTACCCGCAAAACATAATGCAATTAGGAAATGGAGGAATGAACCAAGCAGAACCTTCACGAAGGAAGAAATTCAAAGTGACGAAGTGGAGATGCAAGAGCTGCTGCACAGGGAGCAGAGCCAGGTGGGGACCACAGTGCATACGGGGAGCTGTCTGCCTTCCCTGCCCGCCAGCCCCAGGCAGAAGAGCCCAGCTGGAGCCCCAGCAGCAGCTCCATGGCCATGTGGACCCCCACATCCAAACCTCAGGACAGATGAACCTGTCAGGACACGGCCATCACGCACTCCAAGGACTCTGTGCTGCCATCTCTGGGGAAACCTGTGTCAACCGCATGCCAGCTGAGGTTGGTATCCTGGTGGTCATAGACCAGTCGGGGTTTTTTTGTGAATGGGCTGACACCTGGGGGCTAGAGATGTCCAATGATCGGGACTCACCACTGCAGGATGGGGAATTTACCACGGACTTTTGAACCAAGAGCACCACTGAAGCCTACACTGTCAACGTCACTGATACCAGGGCTGCTGAGCTGCTAGTCCTGCTGATGCGCAAAGAAGGTGTCTATGGTGGTTTGATCAAGAAACATTATGAAAAGCTTCCCACCTGCAGCTTGCCCAGCTCTGACCTTGCCTGTCCCTGCCCCCACCACCGTTCCTGCAGCTTCGGCGCCCCCTCCTCCCCGTGCGCACACACACTCCATTTTTATTTCGAGTCCATCACCCCATGTCCTATTTTGCTGCCCAAACCACAAGAGCTGGGGCTGGGGTTGGGGCCAGCTCTGCACAGAAAGATATATCTCCTTTATTCAAACCCCTCCTGGATGTGATTAGAAAACTTCTTTTGTTTTGGGGGTTTTTATTGTTTGGGTTTGGGGTTTTGGTTTTGATTTGTTTATCCTGAGTAGAAAAGATTCTACTATCGAAAAAGAAAAGAAAGAAAAGGAAATACAAATGGTCAACAAATATATGAAAAAAATATTCAACATCTGTAGCATTCATGGAAATGAAAATTAAAAGTATGCTGAGATTTCATCTCACTTCAGCGGGAACAGCAATCATCAAGAATGCAACAATATTAAATGCTGGCAAGGACGCGAGGAAAGAGACATTTATACATTGTTGGTGGGATTGTAAGCAGTACACTCCTGTGGAAGTCAGCATGGAGACTCCTCAGAACACGAGGCACGGATCCACCAAGTGACCCAGCTGTACCATTCCTCAGTATTTATCCTGAAGAACTGAGGTCAGCACACCAGGGTGAGCAGCCATACCCACAAGGCTTGATTCCCAGCAGTGAACTGTGGAGCTAGCCTCCGTACCCATCAGTGCATGAAGGCAATGGGGTCTGTTTCCAAAACGGAGTTCTCGTGAGCCATAAAGAAAAACCAAAATTGTGTTATTTGCAGAAAAACAGATGGAGAGGCTGGGGCAGTGGCTCCGCAGTGAAGGGTTGTGTGTTTTCTCTCATATGCCAAGCTAGAAAGAAAGAAAAGGGTAGAGGGTGTATTTCATAAATACTGAAGGAAGACTGGTGGAGTACAGGAAAAGTACCAGGGCAGAAGTAGGTGGAGACGGAAAAGGCAGGTACTGGGGGATGAAACTGACCGAATTAGGTTAAAAAGGAATCCCATTAATATGTATAATTGTAATGCACCATATTTTAAAAAAATTAACAAAACAAGAAGACTGGAGACCAATGATGAAGTTCAAATTTAAAATCCATCCCCTGCAGAATTCCTTTCTGCTTGTGGGGAGGTCAGTATCTTTTGTAATCAGGCCTGGTGCTGACGGGATGAGCATCTTCCACACTATAGAGATCAGTCTGCTTTTCTCAAAGTCTATCAGTTTAAATGTTAATCATATCTAAAAACCTTCACAGAAACATCCAGAATACTGTCTAACCAAATGCCTGGGCATCAGCAAAGTTGACACATAAAATTAACCATCATCCCAGGTCTTAATGGCATAATGCCTAGGACTGATCTCTGAGTCTGGGAAAAGTAGTAAAACCTATATAAAAAGACCTTTGAGCACTCCCTGAAAACACTTGAAATCGCAAGCCCTAAGAAGTGCTTAAAAGAAAGATGTTCCCAGGAGGAGCTGCTTAGCAGCAGATTCAGCCTAATGTCTTTGGAGCTCAGCAAATGTGCTCCTTATTCCTCATATTTGACTAAATACCTTTCTGGAGAATTCAGCATTTGCCCGAATGTCACATTGCCTTTGGTTTATCACTTTATTACCAAAGAAAACGTGTCTTCCTTTTTATTTCATAATGTTAGAATTGTGGCTGTATCACATCAGGACTTCAACTGGAGGTTACCATGAGCAGACCAAGACTTGGGGTCGGATAAACTCTGGATCAGAGGCGCATGTGACCCTATCATGGGTCATTCTACATGACAAGAGATAATGTTTGTGGTGGGTGAGGAGCCAGGGAAACAAGTTTAGGTCATTGTGTTATCATTTTAAATGCTTTGCAGAATAAGGACTTCCTAATTGCCTATGCCTGGCATGCACCACTACCCTGTTTCTCCCCACCACCTGACACCATGGCATACCCCTGTGGCTAAACATGTTTCAAATATGTACCTCATTGGGTTCTGGGAGCAGCTATTATCAATTTACACAAGAGAGAAATGAGGCTGGGAGAGGTTAAGTAACTTGCCTAAGGTCACACAGCTGAGGTACAGAATTTGACCTGCAATCTGAAAATGCCTGGACTTTGTCAACCTTGTACTGGGGGTCTCTTGTCTCATGGTGACATTCCTCAATGACTGAGTGACTGGACAGGTGAGGAAAGACCTTTATCCCCAAGTTTCCAGGTGGATATATCTAGAAACTGCTAATGGAGCAACCTGAGAAATTACTTCTTGAAAAGACAAAAAGAAGAAAATCCTTGAAACTTGAATTGTGTGCCTTCTTTAAATTTCACTCTATGTCGTGGAATGTAGACAACAGCACAATGCAGGCCTGCAAGTTGACGACTGGGTGAATTGGGACAAACCTGATAGCCACTGCTATTTCATCAGCACCTGGCGTATGTCAGGATCCGTGTTAGGAGCTTTGTCAGGTGGGAGGCAGAGATTTTCTTTTCCGTTCTATCAGTGAAGAACCTGAAGCTCAAAAGGGTCATGTCAGTACTCAGGGTCCCAGAGCAGTTGAGTTGCTCAGCTCAGCCTGGGTTCATCTCAAGCTTGTCTGACTCCAAAAGTCTCTCATCTTTGCATTTCTGAGCAGAACCAGCGTTCCTGAGGGCTGAGACCACCAGCAGGTGGACGTTGATGCTACCAGGCTCTCAGCCGCTTGCTGCATCCGTGGGCAGTGCAGCCACGGGGCACGCTTTCCTGAGTCAATGAAGCAGCAGCTTCTGCACGGCCATGCTCACATTTAGCTTTCAGAAACAGTTTTGGGTGAAAAAATTCTATGAAAGCCCTTTAAAATATGAACTCCAGGACCAGAGCCAAGATATTGGCGACAAATATTTTTAATTAAAATTTTAAAAATTAAAAAGCACAATTGCCTTTGCACATATTACGTCTATTAATCTCCCTTGTATTTCCTGGATAATGTCCCTACTTTAAAAGCTCAATAGCTGTAGCACCAAAATACAATTAGAGTTCTAAAGCAATGCTTAAAATAGAGTATGCTCACCAGTGAATTTAACAAACATTTGGGCTGAGGTTAGAATGTGCTAGACACTATCTAATTCTTTTATAAATATTGACTCATTTAACTCCGCACTGACTCCATGAAATAGATGCTCTTGTTATCATCCTCAATTTGCAGATAGGGAAACTACGGGACAGAGAGGAAAACGGTTGCCCCATGTTCAAGCTGAGAAGGGACAGCTTTAGCTCTGGTTCAAACCCAGAACCTAGCTCCAACGTCATGCACAGGACTCCTGTCCTAAGCCTCAGGTGCCTGTATTCAAAGCTAAATATTGTTGTTGGTCTGGTTCTGGAAGTTCTTTTTTTAATCTGTCCCTTCTACCATCATGCACTGGCCACTAAACTGTTCACATTCCTATCCTGCCCTTGCCTTGCTCTTCTGGGACTTTCCTCCACCCCTCTAGACCCGGCCCACCCACCTCCATTTTCCTACAGACATCATCTCCTTTCCTAGTTTTGTAATATTTTTACTCAATATTTAATTGAATCAAGTAAGTGAACTAGCACAAAACTGATATTGGTTCTGGGAACAAACTCAGCGACTTCCGGTCAGCCTGCAGCTGCAGATGGAATCCAAGCTACAAAAGTTCACAGAGCTTTCTACCAGCTAACACTGTTCACCTACAATGCTTGCCATGGGGACATGCCTGAGAGGGACTGGAGATAATAGGGTCATCCTGCCAATCAGCTAAGCTAGAGAACTGGTCAAGCGGACACCAGCGAGGGAAGTTTCTACCACTGCCACGGCACAGGTGCTGGCTCAGGACGCAGTGCGGTTCCCGTGGAAGGGGTCGCAGGCAGCTCTACCTGCACATGGGATTCAGGAGGAGCTTCAGGCTGGTGGTATCTATCAGCACAGCAATTAGAAAAGGCACTTAGGTTCAGAGCCCGGTGATGGAAGGAATGACGACTCACCTAAGTAGCTGCATGGATCAGGGAGCCCACTGCAGCGGCAAGCGCATGCTTGCTCCTAAGCCTCCACATTACAGACCTTTCCGGCTTCTTGGTCTCTGTCTTGCTCTGACCGTGGATGATGAGCTTTGTAGAAGGCCAACTTCTTCTCCTTTCTTCTGTCAGCTCTCTGCCAGTGATAGAACAACTTGCCTTGCACCCTTGGGTTATCCACTCACATTTCCAGCCAGGGTCTGCCACTGTCTTGCTGTCACAGTACTTACCAAGCCACCGTCAGCCATCTCTGCTGGACCTCTGTGACAACATGGCTATCACCTGTCTTCCCTGCCATCTCCAGGACTAAGCCTATCAGCCCCTGCCTAGTATCCAGATTCTGTCTGCCTTGTTCACCGCTACACTGTCTATGGTAGGATCTCAACAAGGAATGAATGAGTGAATGAGTTTGACAAAAGTGAATGAGTTTGACAAAAAGGACCCACTCCGCCCTATATACTCTTTAGTTGACCACTCAGCCAAAGCAGCCAGCAACTCCCCTTGACTTCTACCATGGGCTGTGGGTTACATCTAGAACTTTAGCTCTGCAGGGGGCATGGTTTTGTTTTCTGATCATCCACATGCCCAGCACTGTGCCACCTACTCCTCGACTCAGTGAATTACAATTCACGTTACAGAAGAAACAAAACAAACAACAAAAAACAAATTGTGGGCTTAAGTCTTCACTGTGCACTTATCAAGTGCATGGCTTTGGATCACCTGATTGAAATGCTTTCATTCTCAGTATCTTCAGCAGCTTTTTCACTTCTGTGACTAAAGACATGACAAGAATGATTTTAGAGGAGGAAAAGTTTACTTGGGGCTCACAGGTTCAGAGGTCTCAGTCCATAGACCACCCACTCATTGCTGCTTCTAAGATGAGGCAGAAGGTCATGGCAGAAGGGTGTGACAGAAGAAGACAGATCAGGACAGGGCCACCAGGAAGCAGAGAAAGAGGACAAAATATATCCCCCAAAGGCATGCCCCAGTGTCCCACCTCCTCTAGCCGTGCCTTACCTGCCTTCAGTCACCACTCCGTCCCTATCAGGAGATTAATGCACTGATTAGGGTGAGGCTCTCTTAACCCAATCAGTTCACCTCTAAACCTTCTTGCATTGTCTTACTCATGAGCTTTTGGGGACACCTTGTATCCAAACCATAACTATATGTAAACTGGGATGAAAGTAGCAACTACCATTAATTTCAGCTTTCAGTTAGGCAAAGGACATGAAGTCTTTGGCATGCTGATGGTGTGTGATCATTAAAAATAAGGCATTTTCTCTAATGCTGGAATGAAGGTCTTCCCTGGGCCTGGACCTTGGCTGCGGTTATTGCTGCTTTGCTGCAGTAGAATGAGGAAGGATGGCAAGAGGATTTGCAGTCTGTGAGTGCCCGTGAGGGGCCAGGGCTTCCGGGAGCCATTCAGAAACACTGAGGCCGCACAGGAGCCCAGACATGCGCCTGGCTCACAGGGCCACCCTGCTCCCTTCCTCCACGCCCCGCACTATAAGCATTTGTGTGAAACAAAGGTCCTGACCCCCTCCTGACACCTTGACTTTCTCTGGGGTAGACTGTGGCAATTGCTGCGTGAAACCATCTTGACATCCTGAATAGAGGATATTTATGTGAAATGGGAGGGGGATCCAGACAGGAGCTTCTGGTGGACTTTGAATCAGCTCAGGGTCTCTTTTCATGCAAATGGAAAAACCCAGGGAGAAAAAGAGGTGCAGAATCAGAGCCCAAAGGCCACCCAGGGCCACAGCCTGGCTCCAGGAGAGATTCTTGAACTTCTGATCTCCAAAACCAAGAAAGCATATACTGTGTCCCAGCAGGAGTTGGGAAATGTATTAAAGGGCAAACTTTCGGATTTTCTTTCAGATTGTGTTTTCAGAGGATCTGAATGTTGTTTCTCAAGCAGTGAACAATTTCAAGGGAAACAAAAGTGTTGAAAATGGGCTTTTATAAGCAGACTCCAGGCAAGCTCCCATCGTCTTGCAGAAAATGCTTTACAGAAGGAGGACCTGGGACCATTGCCAGTAGCACAAATGGCTGGAGGCCGGCAAGCCTGAGTGCTGGAGAATTTATTTTCGAAATCTCCCGTGAGAACCTGTAATGGTGGCACATGCCTGCAATCTCAGGGACTTGGGAGGCTGAGGCGGGAGGATCATAAGCTGCAAGCCAGCCTCCGCAACGTAGCAAGGACCTGTGTCAAAATAAATTATGAAAAGGGCTAGAAAGTGGCTAGTAGTTAAGTGCCCTGGGTTCAATTCCCCGTACCAAAAGTATTTTTTAAAAATCTCCCATGAGAGCTTGAGGACATGACACTTGAGGATGGAATTAATTTTGGCTTTTCTTTTTTTTTTAAGAGAGGGAGAGAGAGAATCAATTTTTATTTATTTTTCATCTGGCCTTTATTTCTCTGACACTTAGTTGTGTATGTGGTGCTGGGATTCAAACCCAAATCCTCATTCATGCCAGGCAAATGTTCCAACTGCTGAACCACCACTCTAACCCTAGTGTGGCTTCTTAAAGATCCTAACAGAGAGTTCTTGAACTTTCTACAGCAGGGGCAGCACTGGCCACCATGGATGCAGTTGTGAGCTGCACACAGCCCCTGCCTTCAATGCATTCATGAGTTATTTCAACAGATATTTATTTTGCACTGTATTTTCAAACCCTGATGAAGTAGCTGAGGATCCTGAGCACAACAAAGCAGAGTCACTGTCTTCAAAGCATCCAGAGTCTCTTCAGGGAGACAGACAACCAAGTGTGCGTGATAAGCGCTTCAGAGGTGAAGTTGAGGAACAGAAGGGTCTGTGTGGCAGGGCAATAGTACCTAGAACTGCTGAAGGAAGGGACATTAAAGGACTTCAGAGTGGAGCCCTGAAGGACAGGTGAGAGACTTGGAAGACCCACAGTCAAGAATGTGATTGGGGATTTTTAGGAAGTGAAAGACTCTTATTGTGCTGTTAGCCAAGGGTGAGAGACAAGGAGAATGGGGTGGGAAGTGACTGGAACCTGAAGCTGACACCAGCAGGGTGACTGGAACCTGAAGCAGTCACCAGCAGGTATTATAAGGGGCTTGGAATTTCTTTTAAGAACCTCAGAGTTTAAATTCAGGAAGTGGCATGATCAAAACCAGGACTGTGTTAAAACCAGAACAAGTCCGCAGGCTGTGGGAGCAGCATGTCACAGGAACATGGACTAGAGCCATCATCCACTCGCTAGTCATACAGTCACACGTTACCTGACCCTAGCCCCTCCCAGGTCCCACTCATTCACTCCCATGACCCCTCCCACTCCCAAGCTGTTCATAGAGAGACTCTCTCCTGTCCCCTGCGAATCCGTGTCTGCATTCAATCCAGGTCACACTGTTGGGGTGTCCCTAGTGCTGGCCCGTGCACCCTCTGCTTTCATCCTGGCTGGAGGGGAATGCCCACCCCCATTCCGACCACCTCCAAGCAGCTCTGGCTGTACCATTCCCACCTGTGCAAGGTGGCTGTAGAGTCCCTCCCTCTCCATGCAGCCTCAAATTGAGCAAGCAGGAGCTGAGAGGAGCTGAAGGTCAGTCAGAGCCCCTGATGTGCTTGCTGCTGGTAGCTCCAGGATGACTAATGCATAGGCTTCACTTTCTCCATGTAATCCATTCACCTGGCAGTGCCTGCCGCCTATATCTAGAGCCAGGCTGCAGGCAGTGTTAGTCAATCAGTGATGTCTGGCATTGAGGAGCAGAGCACCTCTAACAGTCCCTGCCACTCCACTGCACAGTGAGGGTTAATGCCTATCCCTGGGAAGTCCATTTGGTTAGGCTCGAAGCACCATCCTCAACAAATTCAGAAATCCTGGAGTCCTCCTGGACACCCCTCTTGTCTTCTTCCACGGTGGGTGTCTTCACACAAGGCTCCCAAACACCTGTCTCTTGGGCCCAAGTGTCCCTCCCCACACATTGCCTTGAACTTGGTCTAAGCGGTTCTCATCTCTTGCCTGGATTATTGCACTAACTGTTTAATTGATTTCATTGTTCCCTCTGGCCATATTAACCATTTCATTGAATCCACTCTTCCATAGCTGCAATGTTTTAAAAATCTGATTGCATCTCTGATCCCTGATTGAAACAATTCAGTGGCTTTGCATCCCTCTCCGGGATCAAGATCAGCAAGGCTCAGCCTGTCTGCGACCCGCACTCCACTCCACCCCACTCTGCAGGACTCTCACCATGGCCCTTCTTCCAGCTTCTCAAATGCGCTGCTCCTTCTTCTTTAACCAGGCCCAACATATGCTGCACTCTCCTCTCCTCTTAGCCTGCTTTTCCACACCCACCTCACACACACTCGCACACATCACAGATACACGCTTCCATTCATCAACCATTCAAGTGAATCCCTCCATGTACACCAAGTGTATCTCCCGTGGCACTCATGGATGCAGTCATCCAATTGTTTCTGCGCTGTTTAATTAATATCTACGTCTCCCACATGACAACGCGGACCGCAGGTTCCACCCTGTGCCCCACTCTACCAACCACCTGCTGCAACACTTGCCACTAGGCACTGTTACAGGGCATACAAATAAGAGTTTTGCAGCTACTTTACTTTCTTTTAAATTTCACAAGAAGATTTTTTTAATAAGGAAGAAAGTAAAAAGGAGAAGATGTGAATGGCGCATCTATACCCACCCACTCTACCTGTAAGCAGGAAAGCCATCCTGAACGCTGTTGTTAGCAACAGACCAACATTGCAATTACTAAATCAAAGCTAGATAAAGCTACAGTATCCATGAAATCTTCCAGAAATCTATTCAGAGAACATATGTTAGTATATGTCAATATGTATTTTGGTTTAGTTTAGTATTTTAATTACCCATAGCATAACAAGGTTTATTTTTCAACTCTATAGTATTACATACACTTACTTTATAATTATTCTTTGTAGAAAAATGGATTAGAAAGACAAGAGTCAATTAAATAAAGTCCTTCATTACGTAAACTATACAACAAACATGCATAGGAGGTCTAACAGGCATGGGATTATTGTACTGAGCAAAAAAGACACAACGTGCACCTCATGGAGCCTACGACCAAATGGGGTAGACAGATTCATAAAAAGGCAAATAAATGAAACACACAGAAAATTAAATGATGATGGCTACAGGAAGAAAAAGCTAAATAAAACATAAAGGAGCGCCAAAGCAGGAGGCCAGGAGTATGTGGTCGCCTGGATCTGGACCTAAGGTGACCTTCTCTGTGAGAAGGTGACTTTGGCAGAAAGACTTCAAAATAGGAAGTTGCATTTATTGTTATTTTTATAATTATCCGCACTTATTTCTACACTGGTGTTTCAATCCCTTGAAATGGCCATTTTCACCTCCCACTTGCTAATCAGTCATCATCCTTTCTGCATAAACAACTCTGTTCACACCTTCCCTGTGGGCTTTGTGGAATGTTGTACATGCTCCCATGTGATGCAGAGGCTCCCTAAAGCATAGCATTCACTGCATTACAAGCCAAAGCACTCCACCTGCATCACACCTGCTGTCCCGGGGTGTCTTCCAGGAGGGGCAGCGACGCAGCCTGCCCTGGAAGCAGCTGCAGCCTCAGCTCCAGCAAAATGGGAAGGGGCTTCCGAGCCTTCCCCTTGGGCTGCATCTAGCCTCCACGGGAGAGGAGGTTCAGGAATGAAACTCCTGACCTAGTCATTGGTGAGATTCAAAACCCTCCAGGCTACTGCTGCAAATGGTGTGAGGTTAACGGTCCTTTACAGGCTCACTTGATTTAGTCTGGTGTCTCCTATGCAGACCCAGCATTTGTTTGCTCCTTCACTATTGCACATTTTTCCAGCCATCGTGCTTAGGCCGTGGATATAAAAAGATAAACTCAAAGAGCTCAGTTTACCAACTGGCATATAAATAGACTAGCACCGTGTGGTGTCACAAATGCTGAGAAGATCCACACAAAAGGACGTGCTAGTGGAGGGAATGACTAATCCCCTCCACCAAGGAAATGAGATTGTCCCTAAGATTTGAAAGCAAGTCGGAGTCCAGGAGCTAATTAGCAGAACAGCAAGGGAACAAGGGCATCCCAGGCAGAGCTGACGGCAGCAGGCACTATAGCGACATGCTCAAAATCACAATAAATAGTCCATGATCTGCTCAGCGTGGAGAACACTAGGTGGACAACATTTCCCCACCTTAAAGGATCCTACAGTATGCTGAGAGCAGGAGAAGAGAACCAGGGTTAACCAGCACCGAGGCAGAGTTGCCCTGTCTCACCCAAAGACACAACCATCTGGTTCCACCGTTTATACTCCAGATAAATTGCTTTTCTTTAATTAACTAGCTAAAGATGGTTGCATTCTTTCTGGAAAAAAGTGCTTATTGTAAAGTTGTTTTGCAAAATGATGTGCCAAGACATCAGTTTTGTTAACAATAGAGTCACTCTCTTTGGCACATGACTAGGCACACATACATAGCACACATACATGGCAGAGTAACACCACACACGCTATCTTTTTTTTTTTAGTCTTTTGTTGTTAGATGGATATAGAGATACAATTGAGGGGGGAACATTATCAAACATTCAAGAACCAATGTATATAAATGTATATATACTTAGTTATCCAGGGCTAATGCCGTATCATGGATGCCCATCATGGGTTCCCCCTGTTGCTGTTGCGCCTAGAAGGCCCCCTGAGTTAAATGGATATCTCATGGAGGGCAGAGATCTCCTTCTGAGATAATTCCCCCATATTCCCATTCTCCAGTCTCCTAGGAGTTCTTCCTACACCCTCTCCCCCCCATCCCCCTCCCTATGCCTCCAAGTATCCTAGGGAGTCATCTCCATGTTTTGTTGAGAATCATACAATTTGAAGTTATTATTAGCTTAGCTGTCTAACATACTGCTTCCCCATGTATTCTAGCTTCCACAGATGAGAGAAAACATTCGGCCCTTGAGTCTCTGAGATTGGGATACTTCACTTAGCATAATTCTTTCCATCTCCACCCATTTGGCTGCAAAAGCCATAATATCATCTTCTCTAATGGCTGAGTAGTATTCCATTGTATATATGTACCAAAGCTTTTGTATCCACTCATCGAGTGAGGGGCATCTGGGTTGGTTCCATAATCTAGCTATAGTAAATTGAGCTGCTACAAACATTGATGAAGCCACATCACTATAATACGCTGATTCTAACTCTTTTGGGAAAATACCCAGGAGTGGGATAGCTGGGTCATAAGGTGTTTCCATCCTTAATTGTTTTGAGGATTCTCCACACTGCTTTCCATAGTGGCTGAACCAGTTTGCAGTCCCACCAGCAGTATGATAGTGTTCCTCTTTTCCCACAGCCCCTCCAGCATCTGTTGTTGTTATAATTTTTCATTTTTGCCACTCTAACAGGAGTGAGGCCACACACGCTATTCTTAACAATGTACCATGGATTTCTTTCCTCATCGGTTACTTGCCTTGTTTCACGTTGGTAGCCTATGACCTGCTTCCGAACCTTGTGTTCCCACTATGGGATCCAAGGCAGAGTCCCTTTAGCTAAGAAGCAGCTGAGTTCCATGAAAGAAGACCCAGCACGGTGTCATCTTTGCAGTAAATTTCCTTAACTTTTATTTAAAAGTGTTTTTAATTTACAGAATTTACAACGGCAAAAATTTACAAAAATTTACAATGGCATCACCGGCATTTTTTCATTGATTTCCCCTAACTCTGCTATTCTGTTTGATTTTCATTTGCTTGCATGGAAGGGTTCAACAAAGTAAATCCTTGAGCGTCCCAGCTATGCTTTGACCAGAGGTATTCTCGCATGCTCCTCTAATTTCAATGTACTTACATTTTCTACTTTGGAGACTTGGGCCTTAAGAATATTTTTTTAGAAACAAAATTTTCTGGTAAGGAGGGGAAATATTTCCAGTAAGCTCTAGAGTCTGACAGCCCAAACACTGGTGTTTCCTTTCTGTGTGACCTTGGGAAGTTTCTTTGCCTCTCTGGTCCTTAGTTTTCTCACTGGTTAATTAACAACGAGGCATCGCTACAACAAGGTCATGGAGAACAGCACATGGGACTCCATGTGATGCTCCCAGATTCAGTGCTCGTCCTAAGTGGGCACACACAGAGCCACATGCAGGATAACTTGCAATCTAAGCATGCCACCCAGGACCCTCTAGGATCCTGCTTCTCTTATTCCTTGTGTCACCCCTATGCTTAGAACTGAGATGGCATATAGGATATTCTCAATAAATATTTGTTAAATTACTGAATAAATGAATATAATAATTAATTTAAAAACATTTGAACCAATGCTCTTTTTCAGGGACCTTTGTTCACAAACTTCTCACCATCATCCTTAGTGAATTGGGATTTCCTTTCTCTGGGGTCATATTGCACGTTATAAGACCCTATCATAGGAATATCTCATCTGCTGCCTTAATTTAGAGTCATTAAATTATTAAATTAAAGAGCCTTGAGGGAGTGCTGGAGTGGTGGCTCAGCAGTTACGGCGCTTGCCTGGCATGCGCGAGTACTCAAGTTCAAACCCCAGCACCATGTACACAAGGAAGTCTCGGAGGAATGAAAGTCAAGTGCAAACCTAAATAAAAAATTGCTCTCTCTCTCTCATTGTCCCTCTTTCTTTAGAAATAAAAAGAGAACCTGAGGATGGGGTGACAGGAGATCAAAATGCGTTTCAAGAGGAACACTGTTTGCCCCAGGAGACTTTGCTTTGCTTCCTAAGTGAACATTTTGTAAACATGTTTTGATATTTTCTGCAAATACCTGTTTTGTCAAAGTACAGTGAAGTTTCAGTGTCAGTTTGTGCCAAATAGTGCTTGACAGAGGAGGTTAGCAGACCTCACCTTACATGGGCATCCCAAAACTTTAGGGGCTTTGAAAAACTCTCCCTTCCTGGTGGCTCCTGGTGAAATTCTGGAGAGGGTCAGAGGGTTAAGCGGAAGCAGACACTTCGACAGAAGCCCCAGGCCATTCCAACTAATGGCTCAAGTACAGATTCCATGAGAGAGTCTCCTAAACATTTTAATCTCTGGGAAGAGCTTCTTTTTAAGAATGCTGAGAATGAATGTGTTTCTGCGTCTCTTTCATCTCCATCCCACTTCCATTCCTGGCAGCATCGTGGGTGCCATCCTCCTCCTAATGCAAGCCTTCCCTATTCCTGCCACTCCAGTATAAGACATCACCCCTAACATAACACCAGTGAAAGCATAATTCTCACTTCAACACACCCACAACCAATAACATGTCCCAGGATTGTGCGCACCTTGTGTTCCAGCTCCGCCACCTTGGGCCGTCCCAAGTGCTGCAGAGGGCATCTTCAGCTAACACCCCACCAGCAGCACAGCAGCAGTACCCCTCACAGCTGTGGTTAGCACCTGCTCCCACCCAACAGTAATTGTGCGAACACAGCCACCAGTACCTGGGCAGCTGAAAAGGAGCACTTACGACCGTGAAGGGTCACAATGTGGCTGTAAGTCCCCTGCACGAGACTTCATTAAGTAGGGAAGAGGGGAGAAAGAAGCGAACAAGGCCAGGTCCCTCCCATATTTGACTTCATTGAATTCCCACAGTAACCCTGTGAAGTAGATGGTATTATTCTACTTGCCAATTTGAGGAACTGAGGCACAGAGAAATAAAGTAGCTCACCTTATGCTCCATTTCTAGTAAATGGTGAGGGAAGGATCCAAATTCCTCCATCAGACTGAAAATCCAGGGCTTTTCCCATCTCACCAAGAACACAGCAATGAGTAAGAGGCTAAGGGATTGCATCCTACCTGCCGGGGTTGTGCAATGCACTCAATCTCCCAGACTCAGTCTGTTCACTAAATGAAAAGATTCCTGTGTGCTCAGTTTCAGAGTTTAGTGAGAAGCTCAGGAGAGACTGGACAAAGATCCGTACATCTATGAAGACCCACACATAACCATGAACTGTAGATCCATACACAACCATGGAGATGAGAACCCATGGCCATCAGAAGGCAGCTGTCTTAAGCTCAGCTCTCCCTGTGGCAAACCTTGTCAGAAGCCACACTCTTGTTCAGGTTCCACAACATGAGGATGTCCTAGGATTTAGTTTGTTGTAAACTTTGCCTTTATCTACTGTGGTGATCAAAATAAAAGAATATTACCTTTTCAGGTCTTGGGTCCCCTTTTCAGTCTCACTTCCTGTCTTTGATATAGGTAGTGCCTCCTGAGCCTCATGTCCCCTCTGTGCTTCCTGTTTCCATAGTTTTAACACACTCACCACAGCAGCCAAGCTCAGAACTTACCCATCGCAGATACTGTCTGGACTGCTAACTCAGTCGGTGGGCAATCCTGAGGGTCTTATCTCTACCACACTTCCCACCAATACCAACTCAGGAACTTTTCTAACTAGTCTCCCTGCCTGCACCTCCAGGCACCTCCCCACAATCCATGCTTCAAACCATTCTCAGAAGGATGTGTTAAAATGTGAGTCAGTTTATGCCACCGTTCTACTTAGTAACACTACGGCTTCCAGTTATTGTTGGAATTTGATGCATACATCTTATGCTACAAGATCTACCTACACCTCCCTACTCATAGTTTCCTAGTGACCCCTTACCCTACAGTTACATGGTGGCTTTTCTCTGCCTCAGGACATTTGCACTTCCCATTTCTTTTCCTGGGCTTCTCCTTCCCCTACACAGGGCTGGCTCATTACACACATTCAGGTCAGTTTAAACACCAATTCCAAACAAAGGTCATTCCAAATCCTTGAATCAAATTATGTCATCAACCTTGATACCCTCATCATGCTCTGCTCTTGTGGTAATTATCACATTATGTCAAGATCTATGGGTGGGGGTAGGGGTATGATATTCAGTGTCTGTTTCACTTATCAAAATGTAAGCTCCCCAACAGTAGCAACCACAGAACCATAGCCATTTAACCCATCAACATATACCCAATACCCAGCCCACTGCCTGGCCACTAAAAGAACTCAAGAAACACTAAGTTCATAAAATGATATGAGACAACAATTCCCTGAGAGTCCCCGCCTTCTCAACCCTCCACCCACCCATCAGAGTCTGGCTGGCCAGCCTAACGGGTCTGTCCTCCTCCTTGCTTCTTCCAGGAGCGGCTCGTGCTGTCTGTGCTCCCCCGGTTTGTGGTCCTGGAAATGATCAACGACATGACCAACGTGGAAGATGAGCACCTGCAGCACCAGTTCCACCGCATCTACATCCACCGCTATGAGAACGTCAGGTGAGATGCGCGGAGCCCACACCCCGGCTCTCCACACCATCTGCATGCACCTGGCTGCTCTCGGTGTCCTGCTGTGAGTCTGTCTGCCGAAATGTCAGTGCCTTTCTTCATTTGGTTGATTAATTCATTAACTAGCAATTACTCATCATTGTTCTACCTTTCTAAATTAAGGCTGCAAAAGAACAAAAGAGAATTTATTTACGTTTGCTAACTGACTTACTGCCTGGCTCCCCTATAGGAGGCTTGCTGTATGTTCAGTGGGAAAGGCAAAAGCTTTTTAGACCATGACTGGAAAAATATCTCAAAATGTAATCTGGAGGCTTCGCGTATAATCACATTGATTGCCTCCTTATTATATTCCTCATAAGTATCTTTAAAGAAAAAAAAACAAGGACTACAAGTTCTTTTCCTTTGCAAACATATTGCTGGTCATCCAGCCATCCAGCCATCCATCAGTCCATCCATCCATCCTTCCATCCACCCAATCATCCACCCAGTCATCCACTCACTCACCCATTCATTGTCCATACACTCGTTCATCCATCTCTCAGTCTACCTGCCCCCTATGAGCTCAGGAATCAACTATACGCGGTTTATATGGAAAATCAAAGGGTAGACTCCACGGTGTGGAAAGCCAACTTTAGGATTTCCTCTTCCTTGTGGGTGACCTTGGGCAGTGTATTTAACGCCAATCCCAAGATCTTTCCTTGTAAAGTGGACGTTTTACAGCCACCGTTCAGGGGTTTACGTAGAATATACATGTGAAGATAAGATAGAAAACGTGGGATTCGGGATCTAGTTGAGCCAGGCCTACTGCAGGTTGTCAGACAATTTTCCTAGTTTCAAGCAAAAGAATCCCACCCTGGCTGATTTTAAAGAAATATATAGAAAGGCTGGCATGGCAGCTCACAGAATCACTGGGGAAGATGGAGAAACAGGAGGAAGACCTGGGCTGGATTGCAGCCAGGCCACAGAGCCAATCACACCAGAGCACCAGGCAGCTAGCATGCAGCAACACTGCCTCCATTGCTTGTGCTACCTGGCCCTGTCCCCTGACACAGGGTGCCACCACTACAATTCCCCTGCTGAGACTGCCTTTGCCTCACCCCCACTCTCTGCTGCTCCTACTCTTTGCATCTCAGGCGAAGCCCTGGGGCAGATGTTCCTGATTGGCTAACCCCAGTCATTTTCTAGAAGTGCCAGGAAAGTAAGTATCTGGAATTTTAGTTTATAGAGTAGCATCATCTTTCCTTCCTACCAAATATCATGAGGTGGAAATTTCCCAAATATTGGGTAAAAGTCCATATATTGAACAGCTCTAAAAAAATAACAAATATACACAGTTCCTTCCTTCCCAGCTTCGGTGGGAAGGAAGAACAGCTCTTACCAGTATCTCTAGGGGCTTCACACCTGGCGTTCGAGACACACATTTCAAAACGCTGACCAGCAGGGTTTGAGATTCTGACACAAACCTTTAGCAGGTGCACAGCAAGACCAATGTGGATGCTTGAGCTTGCAAAGCAGCCCTCTGCCAAAAAGCAACTCCATTAAGAGATGTACTCTAGAGCTAAGTGTCAGATCCACAGAAAACAGGAGCTCATAGGTACCAGTTCTCCATCAGCCACACCTATTGTGAGCACAGTGTGCAGTTCTATTATTAATAAGACAATGTGTGCTAACTGACCATAAAAAGAGGCAAACCTGGGGCAGGGTGGTAGGGAGTGGATCAGTTTGGGGTAGGTAGAGAAGTCTTCCTGGAAGACGGGACCCTTGTTGGCCTGATCTCAGAGGCTCAGCCAAACGAAAAAGAAAAAATTAACCCCAAAACAAAAAGACATGGGTTCCGCACAAATGAGGGCAGAGGTGCAGTATGTACAGAGGATTGATTTTCCACATCCCCTCTCTGGTGGCACAGTGGCTTGATTATAAAGGCAGGTCCAGAAAGAGACCAGAAATTGGACAGAATTTTTTGGAGGAAAATAAATATAATTTAAATGTATATGTATAAATAAAATAATATAAATGGCACATGAAAGTGCCTGTCACCATGGAGAAAAGGGAAGAAAAAAAAAACACCTGTAAGAAGAAAGCTAATAATAATAAACAAACTGCGCATCCACTCCACCCGAATCAACATGGCTCTCCTCCTTTCTGTGCTCCGTGTGGTCCAGAACAGCCCAAGTCACTTCTACCCCTCCAAACCTAAACGTGTATTTTAACCATCATACTCTGCAGACCCTCTCCTAGAGTTTGCACCACTTTGAATTAACATCCGTTTCCTGCCCTGCATTCTAGCACCCAGACCGCAGAGTGGTTTCCAAAGAAGAAGAATGGCAGGGGGCAGCTGCCACCCCACTGGGGCTCTGCCAGGAGCCCTGGCGGTAGCCAGATGCCTGCAGCTGGAGCTCCATGCTGGGGTAGAAGGGCCTCTTCTGCCCAAGGCCAGGCTGCTGGGTGCTCAAATGAGACCAGACACAAGGAAAGCAAAGTGAAGGAGGATGGTCCTGCGCCAGCATCTGAGAACAAAGCCAGACTGGCTCTTCCGCCCCCTCCCCAGCCCCCAGAGCAAGCCGCTGCAGTGTTCAGAACTGTTTTGAAATGATTTCCAGTGCTGTTGCCCCTTTCACGGCCACCCGCCCTCTTCATTCTTTCTTCTCTGTTGCTTTTTTTAGTGTGTGTGTGTGTGTGTGTGTGTTTTGACCCGCCCCTGAACATTGCTTGGGTACATTTCTAAGTGCTCATTATATTTCATACAGTTCAGTGCCTCCTATCAGTAAAAGGTGTAGACTATTCCTCTTGGAAGGCTACAAGTTTATACCAAGAATCAAGAGACCTGATGCTACTGAGTCCAGTGTCTGGTGGCAACAGATTGAGCCACAGTTTGACAAAGGTTCCTGGCCTCAGCCTTTGCCCTTTCAGCCACCAAACGTTTGTGTGATTATGACTTAAACCCGTGGGTCTCAATCTATAATGTGCACATCAATCGCCGGGGGCTCTTATTGAGGCAAATGTTGATAGGTGGGTTTGAGAGGGGCTCGAGATTCTGCATTTGTGACAATCCCAGTACAGGCCAGCGTGGCCAGGACCACACTCTGAGGAAGAGGACGTAATTCTGGATATTTCTGCTGCTTGGACTCAGGATACATGTAATGAGGACAAGGCCAACTGTATGCGGGGCACATGGGACCCGGAGGTGACTTTTCCCCTGCTATTCAGCTAATAAATGGAGCATAATTAGCCACTTGTGCCTCTGCTATTGCCAAGTGCCCTGACAGTGGGCCCAGGATAGGAGGCTAAGGGGGAGTGACAGGCTGTGCCTGGGGTCTTCGCCATGAACATGGTATCTTATCATGCATGAGATTGTGAAGGACAGGTAGATTTTAATAGGTACCATGTACAAAGACCCAGCACCTAAAGTAAATCTCTGAAGTCTCAGAGAGGCTGACACAGGAACAATAAAAACACACGGCAGCCCGTTTGGGATCCCCGCTTCCTTTCAGGGGTCCCCGATGTGGTGAGGTGAGGTGACTGGAGCAGTGTCCTTCGGTGGACAATCCCAGCTCTGCCACAGGCCACCCATGGGAGGTGGGGCAAATCTCCTTGCATCTCTGAGCTTCATGAATTCAGGGCAACCTGATGGATTAGCCAAGATGTGCTCACAAAGCACCAGCTTTGGGAGTCTTTGAAGGCTGCTCCTTCCCTTGAACCGAGTCACACGCACAGAATAAGTCCTTAAGAAACCCTTAGGAAATTAGAGGGTCTTGAGCGATTGATCATTCTGCCTCAAGTCTGCCAGCTTTGCCAGCAGGTCTCACCAACTGGGAGAAAGCCTAACTGTTTTCCTGCCATTTTCAGTAGAGTGCAGGGTGCTGGGCTCCAGATGCTGAGCCTCTGTATTCTGCATCCAGCCTGAGAATCTGCTCTGCCGTGTGTTCATGGCAACTCCATTACTGTTCTTTGTAAAAAACTAGAGATAATTCATGAACGTTCATTTTCACAACACACCAATCTATTCATAGTGGCCCAATTCCTTCAGAGTCTGCATTCTCCAGAACCCTCATAGGGAGGACCTCCAGTTGTCCCTTGTCCTTCCTTATCTCCTGGGTAGCCTCTCCTTACTGAGATATGTGTTCAATATTGAGACATTTCTCCTGCCTCCCACACTAGGAAGAGCAAAATCTCAGACCAAAAAGATAGTTGATTTATTTGGAAGGAGTTGATGTGTCTCCCAGAATGGATTAAAATATTAATATGCTTTCTCCCACCCCACCCCTTTCCTGTTGTTTAGTATTCTTTTTGCAGATGTTAAAGGATTTACCAACCTCTCTACGACCTTGTCCGCTCAGGAGCTGGTCAGGATGCTCAACGAGCTCTTTGCCAGATTTGATCGACTGGCCCATGTGAGTTGAATTTAATTCCCTCCTAGTCTTCTGCAGGAGTGAGGTGCTGCATGTGAAATGAGGGAAGAAAAATATTCCACCTTCATCACCAATGTCATTACCATTCTGTGTCTTGTCCCCGGGCCTGGGCCCCTGACCCTCTCATATTTAGGGACTGATGTTAATTATTTATTGGTCTTCTGGTGGGAGGTTTGTCAGATTAATTTTCCCAACTGAGAGACAGCTGATTGAGTGACAATCAGGCCCGTCTTTTCTGCTTTCCATTCCCTCATCATTATCTCCCCCTGCATGGCTGCTGGCTTGTTGATCCTACATGCAGTCATGGCCACCTGCAGTTTCCTAGCCAACCCCAGCCATCTCTAATGCATTCCCTGTTCTCAAGAACCAGTGATCTGCTGGGCCATCCCACCACCATTTTGCTTGACCTAACTTGAGTGCTTTGTTGTAACCAATAAGACATTCACTTCATTTTCCAGGCTTAAGCAGAGCTAAGCTAGAAAACAAATGGAAGGAGATGAGCATTTCCTATTAAAACACAGATTTATAGTCCTGGAGCCACTCAAGTTCCAGAGAGAGAATGTTGTCACACTGTGTTTTAGAATGGGCTCTCAGCTCTGACAGGAATGACCAAAGTTCCTGCTTTGTAAAGTGTGTATAATAGTGCCAGCTTCATGGACTGTAGTGAGAATTAATTAAGACTGTATCAGATGGGAGTTCATTTTTAGAATACCAAATGTCCTGTTTCGAGGCTGCCACACTCCAACAGAGATCCATTCATACTTGCCTTTGAGCACCCAGTAGGTGCTGTGCATGGTGCTTGCATGGTGCTCCCTGGTGGGAACATGGGAACGATGAAACATCTCCTGCTTTCCTAAAGTTGAGTCTGGCCAGGGATACATAAACAGGTAGACAGGGCAACATGTTGTGAGCTAGGATGAGCCAGCCTGGGTGCTGTAGAAACACAGGGGTGACACATAACCCTTGCATCAAAGACTTCCTGGAGAAAGTGGCTCTTAAGCTGAATCTTAAAAATGAATTAAACTAACACAACAGAATACTGTTCAGCAATAACAAAAGAATGATCCGCTGATACCTGAACATCAATGAATGTCAAATGCAATATGCCAAGTGAAAGACCTGAGATACAAAAATAGATATTTTGAGACTCCACTTGTAAAACATTCTAGAAAAGGTAACATTATAAAGGCAGAAAACAGATAAGTAGTTATAAGCATGCCATGGGAGTGCATGGATTGCTAACCGAGGAGCAAAGGGTGGTGTGATTTGAGGAGTGATGTAGCTGCTTCATGTTTTGATTATGGTGGTTTCTTGACTGTGCCCACTTGTCAAAAGGGAAAATTTTATTGTACATCGTATACACCCTAATTAGTAACATGAAGGAATCAGGGAAGGGTAATTTATGCAGAAAAGAAAATAAGATTAAAATTATTATTCTTATATGTGGAGAAAGCAGAAGAGATTCCCAGAGGGAAAGTGAAAGGCAGGAAGGGACAGAAATGTAGTAAAAGGTAAACAGGGACCTTCCAAGGAAACAGCTGCGGATGGGAGCCACTAAAGAGCCCTCCGATGAGAGACTGTCATGGAAAGGGAGAAATGGAAAACCACGTCTCCTACTAGTAGGGTGGGTTTACCTGGAGGACTGGACATTTGGGGAAAAGAAAAAACATGTATTCCATTTTTTTTTTATTGCGGCATTAGTGGTGATTGACATCTCTCACACAGAATCCTTCCATTTCTTGTTATGGTTCTGAATATTTTTTGCTCAAAGATGAATAAAGGCACTTCTCCAATGAGGCATAAATTAAAATCCATGTCTGATTTCACCATAAATCAAACATTCCCAGAGGAAAGGTAGCAAAATAAAATGCAATCCATTTTTCAGGCAATATATATTGAGTATTTGCCATGTGCCGGGCAGCATGCAAGACTGGGAGGACAAAAACCAGAGCTTTCCCACAGGAAGCTCAGAGTCTGGCAAGAGAATAAGACAGGCATGCAATAATCACAGCAGTGAGTCCCAAACAGTAATAAACACAGACCTGTGGCAGGACGAGGAAGGAGTCCTCGATCCTCGGGGGGTGGACAGTATGCTGGCAGCATCCAGAGAGGAAGCCTTGTGCAGGCTGGGTCTGGAGGCACAGCAGGCCCCTTCCTGGCATTAGAAGTGATAAGTGCCTTGCAGGCTCAGACATGGCGCAAAGGCAGAGAACTGTGAAAACGCACCGCTTGTTTGGGGAACTATCAGAAGCTCAAAATTGCTAGAGAGTAAAGGGCACAGGAGACTCTGGTGAGAAACGAGATTGAAGCAGATAGAGAGCAAATCTTGGAGGGCAGAGTGCAGCATTTTTAAGGAATGGAGACTTTGTCCTGTAGCTTGATCTTTTCCATTCTGGTTATGCTATAGAACCTGCAGGGCTGAGAGCAAAGTGAAGTACACAGTCAGCCAGGTACCAATGGGTATGAGAAGCCACCACCTACCAGCTGAGGCATGAGTCTAATGAAAAGATCTCCTGGGTGTTTTCCCAAAAGAGTTAGAATCAGCATATTATAGTGATGTGGCTTCATCAGTGTTTACAGCAGCTCAATTTACCATAGCTAGACTATGGAACCAACCCAGATGCCCCTCACTTGACAAATGGATACAAAAACTTTGGTACATATATGCAATGGAATACTACTCAGCCATTAGAGAAGACGATATTATAGCTTTTGACACCAAACAGATGGAGATGGAAAGAATTATGCTAAGTGAAGTATCCCAATCTCAGACACTCAAGGGCTGAATGTTTTCTCTCATTTATGGAAGCTAGAATACATCTGGAAACAGTATGTTAGATGGCTAAGCTAATAATAACCTCAAAGTGTATGAATATTTATGCAAACAGGGGGATCACTGCCTAGGATACCTGGAGGCATAGGGTGGAGGACAGGGTGGGGGAGGGATTAGGAAGGATAGCTAGGAGACTGGAGGGTGGGAATATGGGGGAATCATCTCAGAAGGAGATCTCTGACCTCCACGAGATAGAGATATCCATTTAACTCAGTGGTTCTTCTGGGGGAAACACAGAATCACGGGGAACCCAAGGCAAGCATCCATGACATGGCATCAGCCTTGAATAACTGTAAATATACATTTGCTCTTGATTGTTTGACAATGATTCCCCCTCAGTCGTAACTCCATATTCATCTGATTAAAAAATGTATACCCAATTAAGCAGAGACATATGCTGCAGTAAACTTACTATTGATTTTGATAAGAATATTAAACATCATAAATTACCTAGTGGGTGTGACATACTGTGCTGGGAACATTCCTGTGGGTGATCTCAATTTATTTTAACAACAAACCTACAAGACAGGCTCTTTATTGTCCCCATTTTACAAAATACGTGACTGAGACTCAAAGTAAAATAATCCATCCAGGACCATTGGAAGGTGGTGAATGTGTGATTCAGACTCAAGCCAATGGAGGGCAAGTGCTTCCTCTTTACCACTAACCCATGCCCTGGACAAGTTGGACGGTAGAAGACAAGATGTCAGAAAGGTTTTGCTGCCTATACAGGGCAGCCTGAAGGGTGAGATTCAAGTAGGCATTTGACTCGAATACACCTGGGACAGATCACCTGAATCTGTTTCCTATCAGAAATGAAGGGAAGGCTCAAAGTCAGGACTCCTACACATGCACTCTCAGTGTCTCCCCATCAACCCTCTTTCCACTACCCCACCCCCACCCCAGCTGCCTGAGGACCTACTATTGTAGAGAAACGTCCTTGGAAAGATTTGAAAACTCTGCAGCAAAAATAATTCTACTCACTTTGGCAAGATAAAACCTACCCTAAATATTTCTGTCCCTGGCCTTAGGCAAGTTGCTTCATGAGCTGGGTTTCAGCCTCTGATTTTGTATGAAAGAGGGTTCAACTTGCATTTGTGTGTGTGTCCCTTAACACCAAAATTCTATGGTTCTGTAATGCTCCCTAGTTGCCTTGTCTTGATTCTTTGCTATAGATTTCCATTGCAGAACGATCAGAGAGAATCCATCTCTCTTGTCCATGGTGGACACCATACCATTTATTCACTGCATTATTAAAAGGCAAAGATAACTTCAAAGTCTTCTATTAAAGTTCTTCTTAGTTTTATTGAATTATTCAGAGACTCAGAGACTCAAGCCATCAGCACAGAGCATTTTTAATAGTGCCCTGGACAAACTTTGGTAACTCCAGCTTTTGATCTGTTGTTTCTTTTTTTAAATAAAGTAAGCCATTACCTATTTCTTCCCCATCCAACTTAGAAAGGCATTGTGAAGGCCTTAATACAAACAACACACTAATTTTATACTGTTATCATCATTACATCTTAAAACTTTTCTTAAATTTCTGTAAAAACAGGAAGCAACAACATTTCTAATAATAAGGAGCAAACTCATCACTATGCAAAACTAATCGAATCATGAAGAAGAATGAGAGGAGAGCTTTCTTTCTTTATTAAAGCGAGAGAGGGACAGTGAGAGTTAAAGAGACTCAATTTTAGTTTTTCATATGTTTTTTATTGCTCCAACACTTCTTTGTGTACTTGATGCAGGGGTTCAAACCTGCGTCCTCGCGTGCCAGGCAAGCACCTTAACCACTGAGCCACTGCTCCAGCCCCAAGACAGCATTTCGTATACTGACATAGAAATATTTCATGGCATAATGGTACATTAAAAAAAATATTTCCTGGGGCTAGAGTGGTTGCTCAGTGGTTTTGGCACTTGCCTGGCATGCACAAGGATCAAGTTCCAACTCTAGCACCACATATAAAACTGAATGTCACCTCAATGAAAACCAGATGAAAAACTAAATAAAGTTGTTTCTCTCTCTCTCTCTCTCTCTCTTCCTCCCTCCCTCTCTTTCTCTCTTCCTCCCTCCCTCTCTTTCTCTCTCTCTCTCTCTCACTGTCCCTCTCTCTTCAAAAAAACTGTTTTTCCTCCCTCCCTCTCTCTCTCTCTCTCTCTCTCTCACTGTCCCTCTCTCTTCAAAAAAACTGTTTCAGATTTATAAACATAGTATGCCAACTAGCATGAAAGCTAGTTCCAAGGTAAAAGATGTGCACACACCAGCAATAACAGCAGCTGCTAGGTTGGGGCAGGGAGAGCAGGCTTCCAGGGTGTGTCTAAGAACAAGGGGCTGTCCACGGGGACCAGGACCTCACCTGCAGTTTAACATTACGAGGACAATGTGAGCATGGATTGCATGTGTGAATAAGTTAGAGAAAATACCATAAAATTCGTCATGCTTCTTAATGTAACTCTTTTTTATAATGAACATCGGCAGCACTCATGTTTTTGACAGTCTTTTTCATTTTTACTGATTTTTTCTGCTTTTTAAAAATAATACTTGTTTATTATACAAAAGTCAAAAATTAAAGATGTGCCTAACAAATAAATGAAATATTTCTGCAGTTCTATCTCCCCCCAAACTTGGTGCATATATCTCCCAATCTTGTCTACTATGTACATGTGTGGTTTAATAGGCTCCTCAGATTATTTCAAAATTTTTATATCAAAGCCATCAAGATGGGAGAGAAAGGATTATAATAAGACTAACTTGATAAAGCCCATTAGGAGACCCTTGTTCAATTTTATTTATCTTTTTAAACATCTTTTTCCAAAGTATTCTAATTTCCTTCATATGAATTTTCTGGTAGAAAAATTCTTTTTTTTTTTTTTTAGTAGACAAGTTTTATTATAGAAAGCATAGAAAGTAAAGCATAGGGAAAAGAGAAGACTTCCCCCAGAGTGGGGGAAGGGGACAGAACCAGAAAAATTCTTGCTTGGATAATTCTTTTATGTCATCTCACAGCTTATAAGGTGTGTTAAGAAAAAATGCATTTACTAATTGTTGAACTTGTCAGATAATAAGCCACGCCTTCCTCACTTGTACATACATATATAGCTACATTTTATATATAAAATATATAGTGTAGTACACAATGTATACATTTTATTTTATACACAAAATATGTTCCACATACCACATAAACATACTAAAAGAGAAAGAGAAGGGAGGTCCCATTTATTTGGGGTCTGCAGAATTTCAAATGGTTTACCAGATTTTACCTTTTGTTTAAAAAGAAAAATGGATGCTGAGCATATACCTTTACATCCTTGTTCAGTGTCTGTTCCAGAAGAATCATCATTTCACACCCTCTCCTTCCAAGCCACATTTTTGTCAGGAGCACTAACCACCCTGGACTTTGCCGTAACTCTTGAAGTTTTGCAGAGGAAGAGTGTGGGACCCCGAAGTCAGACAGGCGTGGGTTTGAACTACACCTCTGCCTTTACCTAATGGGTGGCCCTGACCTCCTTTAAGTCTGTAGCTCCTTGGCTGTGAAATTCCCCATGACTCTGAGGGAAGACTAAGTGTGACAAATCTGATAGTCCAACACATGTCCTGGCACATCCATTGTTATGCTCAATACGCTTAAGGTCCTTTGCCCACTTAAGAGTTTTCAGAAATGCTTTGACCTCAGTTTTGATAAAAAGATCACTGGTCTGGAGTGGGACCACCATATCTGGCCCAGATGGTGGCTTTGAGCAGCTCATATGTGAGCAAGAGGGTTTTTTAATATCTCTCATACTGAGGTTTTCATCTCTCTAAAACAGATGCGCCAGCTTCTCTTCCTGCCATGTTCAAAATTGTATTGCAGATGGCAAAGAAAAGATGAGGAGCTGCATGCGGAACACAGAGAAGGCTTTTCTCCAGGTGTCAGTTTCCATCATCATTGCTAAGTGACTGCCACACTTACTTTATTATGCATTAAAGACAAGATGGATTATTTGGGCACTCACTACCTATGGGGAACTGAAACTCACATATCAGTGGCTGAGAGCTCTCTACTAGTTCATACAGCTGGTAAATTGGACTAGAATACAGCTGGCTTATTTTTAGACCAAAACATTTTCTACAGAATCCCATCCTCTCATACTTTCCTATAGCCATAACCAACAGGGACACAGACCTCTGCATCTGTGATTGACAGTTCAAAGTTCACATCAACCTAAAGCCCTTTACCAGGCTTTGCCCCAAAAGACTATTTGTAGATGAAATTGCCAAATCCAGCCTTCCAGATTTAATGTCCTATTCTACAAAAATCAGAATCATGAGGGCTGGGGTGGTGGCTTGGCAGTTGCAGCGCTTACCTGGCATTCGCCAGTACCTAGGTTCGAGCCCCAGCACCATGTACACAACGAATTGTTCGAGCAACAAGGGCCACATGAAGAGCTAAATAAAGTTGATTCTCTCCTTCTCTCTCTGTTTCTCTCTCTCTCTCTCTCTCATTGTCCCTCTCTCTTTAAAAATCAGAATAAGAGACCAGAACCCGGGTCCTCAAATTCTCCTTCACAGATAAAAATGCTAACTTGTGGATGTGAAATGAAATTAAAAAAAAAAAAAGGATCAATGGAATGAGATTTTATAATATAAAATTAATTTAAGTAAAGGATTTCTTTATTCTAAGAATATATCTCTCTACTTTTTTGGTGTTAAAAGAGTTCTTGCTTTTATAAAGTTTTGGGATTCGTAGATAGTGTTCGTGTTACTATTTTGCACATCTGTTGGTGGAATTTTCATAGTTCTTAAGAAAATTTTTTTTAAATTATAGTTTATGACAGTCCCTCAGTCTCCATAATATTTTCCTTAACAGTTATCTCCTGGACCCCACAAATCTGGGCACTGCCAGCAGCAGTGGACAAGGTACTCTCTAAGCTCCCCTCCAGCCATGATACTCTAGCGATCTTAGAATAAACAAGTGAGAGCTTTGAGCTCCCCTAATTAATCAGCACTCACCCTTAACTCTCTGCACCAAAGCAGTCAATCAACAGGAATCCCAAGCTCCTAATAATAATCTGTAGGCAGCAGTGTGTGCTATCAGAGTCCTGCAGATTCTGTCTGTGCCCATCTAAGAAGGCTGGCGAAACCCTGGCAATCTGATCCAGATATAGAAGTGCAGGAGCTGGTTCTGATTCTCTTTTCCCTATCCAGTATTTGTTTTTATTGATAGGGTAACTTTATCCATTTGTTAACCAAACTCGCCATGAGATTGGAAAATCAGCACAGTGTTTTATAGCTTGGCATTTCAAGAGTGTCACCTGGGCTGTCCTCTCAGGGGGCCCTTCCACAAACAGTTCACCTTCTGCCTTGGGACTCTGCTGTCCCAAGGAACCACCCTTCTCAGGAGCTAGAGAAATCCAGAGGGCATCTCAGAGCTCATTTAGATCCAGTCATCCATTCAAGGAGACTTAGTCATCTTTCCCTCACCATAACAAAATACTTGAGATATTTAATCCATAAAGAAAAAAAGAGTTGATCTGACTTAGAACTTGGTAGGTTTCAGACCCTGACTGATAGGCCTCATTGATTTTGGGCGTGTGGCAAGGCAGCACAGCCTGGCAGGGAACACGTGGTGGAACAAGCTGCTTACTTCATGGCTGGAAAATCTCCCCCTAGACCCACCTCCTAAAGTTCCCACCACCTCCCAATAACACCAAGCTGGGAATGGAGGCCTTAACCCATGAGCTCATGAGATCTGAGGGACATTTCAGCTCCAGCAATAACAGAATCACATTTTAATGGTGGGTTCCCCTGACCCCAGGATTCAGACCACCTAACCCTGCATCTTTCCCCAGGCTTTCTGAAGACCTGATCCTTCTGCTGACCCAGCCCTTTCCCTCCCACTCTGTTCCTTTCAGGAGCATCATTGCCTTCGAATTAAAATCCTGGGAGATTGCTACTATTGTGTTTCTGGACTTCCTGAGCCCCGCCAGGACCATGCCCATTGCTGCGTTGAAATGGGCCTCAGCATGATTAAAACCATCAGGTAATTTGTGATTCTCTCCACGTTTCCTGGACCTTCAGTGTGCATGATGAGAAAGACACATTACCTCATCTGTCCTTTGCAGTATTTCATGGTATATGGTCAAAGGCAGAGCCCTTTGACTTCCCTTCACAAAAACCTACCTGCCCATTTGTTCTGTATGAACCAATGGATCTGCTAGCTTTGCTGTTTTCTAACTGCTCTTCGCTTGCAATTAATTATGCAACAATTTTGTATTGTAAGTGTGCTTGTGGAGATAAAGGAAGGAACAAGGTGAGCATAGTCCTTGCCTTCGGAAAGGTTACCGTAGAGCAGGAGGTATTATCAACGCCAGATGTCCATACAGTTCAATAAGTTCTGTGACTATTTCTCCCAGGGGTTTGGGGGAAATAGAAGAGGAGCAGCTAATTCAATCTGATTTGTTGGAGAAGACTTCCAGTGTTTCCTAAAATGTGGGCAGATATTAGGAGAATCCTGGAGGCAGAAAAGAGAGGTAGACCCATGAAGAAATCAGAATATGTTACAATGGCAGCTGTTGAGGCCTGGGGTGGAAAGGGTGGTGAGAGAGGGAGCAGCCAGAGTCTACAGGGTAAAGAGGTTGGACTTTGTCTTAGGGCCAATAGGAAGTCATTAAGGGAAACCAGAGTTGTCTGTATGACTACGTGCAAGTGCTTTGGCTTTAGTTAGCACATCTGGAAAGTAGGGGCTTACTCAAGGAGGAGGAGTTATTGAGGTTGAAGATTCTGGATCTAGACTGATCAGCTTTGGGACTCAACTCAGTACTCCCAGTACTGCCCTCGGGGTTCCAGAATGGTTGCAGGGCCTCTCAATGCTGCATCCTTGCACAAGCATGGCAGGGACAGCAATGAGAGGATAGGTGGGCAGAAGTCCTCATCCTGAGATTGTTTATCCCAAGTCCAAGTAGATAGGTGAACACAGAGACTTCAAATGTCTGCTCTACAGTTTCTTTCTCTTCCATAGAGAGGCAGGGGTTTCTCCTTCTAAGGACTGTGAGGAGAGGAGCTTTCAGGTTCCCACCTGAAGTTCCTTTCAACCGGCCTCTGGTAAATGGAAAAGGCTGCACAGCGTCTTACTTGTTCATTTGGACACTCGAGAGTCTTTCCCTGCCAACAAGGGTGAATTGTGATAATACCCTGACTGCTTTCAAGAGGGCCAATGGACTGACACCCAGAAGACCGGAGGTCTTCACAACTAAGTAGGTGTGTGAACCTCACTCAGTCCATCCATGGGTGAAAAGGTTCTGTTGAGCTCCACCATGAGCGAGGCTCTGTGTTATGCCCTGGGTGTGCAGCTGCGAACCCATTTCCCAGGGATCGTTGCACATCAGTGACCCCAGGGAGACTGGACTTATTTATCACTTGGATTTATTGCCTAGAAAATGAAGAAATAAAACCAGACACTCTCGATTCTGAAAAATCTGTGATTTGTAACCACATAAAACTCCAGTTTAAATAGATGAACTTTCTACAGACTTTCCATAGCAGTTTGTATTTGACCTTAAGCAGAAGAAATGCTGCAGAGATGACTTGCAAAAGAAATAAATATCTATCATCAGAATGCTTTTAGATGCTTAAAGTATTAACACCTCTTTCTGCAGAGGACCTTATCCCTCTGGACTATTTTACTGTCAACTCAAGATGTCCTTTATGGAGTTTGGGGGTTGGATAGAGAAGTGAAATTGGCTAGGTTGGAATAATTTAAGGGCATTTTCTTTGCATTTCTGTCTTTGGGATAAGGCAATTTGATAGCATTTTTTTTAACGGCATGAGTCAGAGTCTATTAATACCCAAACAACTCCTTGATTATAATGTAGGTGACTTGAGGTCCAGCATTAATTCTTCTAGTCAACAAGAAAGCGCGGCACAACAGAATGAGTGGAAGCTCTGGATTTAGACAAGCCTTGGCTGCATTTGGCTCAGACTTCTAGAGTTTCCACGTTTAGGGTAAGGATTGCACTTAGAGGTTTAGCCAGCGGACAGTATTTAAACATTAATGTGCAGTGCAAAAGAGAATTCCAGCTACATAGTTTTATCAAAAAGTTAATAATTTTAACCACTATCACTCATACACGCAGAAATGTTTTTGCTGATGTTCAGCTCAAAAATACTTGTTACAATTGGAAAACTTGATATAATCTATAAAATCTAGAAACCTGCATAATATTGTGTTGCAAGTATTAAAATGTAATGATAATAAACCATTTATTAACTAGGTTTCTGGAGTTTATGGTCACTCTAATTGTTTATTTTCAGAACCACATCGCTATTTGAGAAATTTTCCACACATTATCTGAGTTGTCTTTGCTCCCCTTTTTGGTAGTTCTTTTAAAAAAAATTAGGATCACAACTTCAATTCCTGGAAAGACAATGAGGGGCCAGTGCTATGAGGGTGATATAGGACATTTGGATCATTTTTTTACTAGACCTCACTGACTCGAATAGTTACTTTGTTTATGTAAGATTTACAGTTTTTGCACCAATACTAAAAATGACCCTGGTCCCTTGTTCACTGATTAGTCTAAATATGGGGTGGAAAATTTCCTCCAATCACAGATATATCAGGAAAGGGGCCAAAATTAGGACATATTAAGGTTAGCTATTCCTGCGTAGAGTGTGAGCAGATTTAAAAGTAGATGAGGAAGGGCAGAACAAGATTTAAAATAGAACTCTCCAACAATCACGCACCAATAGAAACATCAATTTGGACAACTATCAACCATCAAAATACCTTCACAAGAACTAAGGAAGCCAGGTGAGCAATATGGTACCTGGTACTGTACTGTTCCCTGAAGAGGGATGAAGAAGATGTTTAGATTACTTGCATCAACTCTCCCATAGCATCAGGAGCAGAGTATAGAGAAAGATATAGTATTGGGGGATAAATAGAAGTAAATGAGCATCTACTTTGCTTTGGATCTCAACATTAGGCCAATTAATACTGGGAATACCTCCATGAGGTGATATTACCGATGGTAAACACAGATTGAGCTTCTTAGACTGACTGATACCAGATGGAACCACACAGCCTCAGTCATAAGACTTGTGGGTTGAAGTCAATCTCTGATCCGTATCATCTCTGAGCAAATGCCGGAAGGCCCAGAGTCTGCACAGCTCTCAGCAGCAAGCTGGACTCAGCATCCCTAGGATTCTGACACACCCCAGAACCATACCCGCTACAGGGTTCCCCAGGAAAACATCAATCTGTGAAGACTGGAATAGGTACATGTTATTTTAAATCACAGACATTGATATCTGACCATAAGAATCAAGGAAATGAACAAAATGGTGTGCCAGAGAGGGCCTCAAAATGGAGATGTATGGAATGCCTGACAAAGAATTCACACTTACTGTTTTTAAGAAGTTCAGTGAACCTCAAGAATAGACAGATAAAGTATTCAACAAACTAAGGAAAACAAGTGACTAGAACAAGAAATATAATAGATTAAGAATTATAAAATCAAACAATAAATCTTGGAGTTGAAGAAATCAGTGAACAAAATTAAAAATGCTACAGAGAGGGCAGTGACTCGGTTACGGTGCTTGCCCAGCATGCACGAGTACGCAAGTTCAAACCCCAGCATCACGTACAAAGCGAAGTCTCAGAGCAACGAAACCACACGAAAAACTAAATAAAAAACTGTTCCTCTCTTTCTCACTCTCTCTTTCTCACTGTCCCTCTCTCTTTTAAACAATGCTATAGAGAGTATCAGTGGCAGAATTAGTTAGAATTAGTATTTGGTAACTCAAAGACAGGTTATTTGAAAAATGTACAGTTAGAGAAAAAAAAAAGCAATGCAAAAGGCTTACAGGATTTATAGGACAACATCAAAAAAGGGCATTTCAAATCAGATATTTAAGTCAGAGAGGAGAAAGATAAAGCTTATTAAAAGAAATAGTAACAAAACAGTAGCAGAGCACTTTTAAAACCCATGGAAAGATGTAAATGTTCAAGTACAGGAAGCACAATGGTCATCAATCAGACTTAATCCAGGGAAGACTACCCCAAGTCACATTATAATCCAACTGGAAGTCACCAAGAGAAAAGAAACAAATAATATATAAGGGAGTTTTGAAAAGGCAAAAACAGATGTCTGAGAGTTGGGACTTAATCTTCCTTGTCTCTTTTTATTGCTTTTTATTTAAAGTCTATTTTATCTGATATAAATGTGATCACTGCTGCTTTCGTTTGGATTCTAGTTGCATGGACTATCTTATTCCATCCTTTACTTTCAGGTTGTACATGCCCTTGGAGGTAAACTGAGTTAACTGACAAGCACCATAATTAGGTCATCATCTTTTTTTTCAATCTATTCAGCCACTGTATATATTGTAATTGGAGAATTTAATACATTTATATTTAAAGTAATTGCTAATAGGTAAGATCTTACCACTGCAATTTTGTTATTTGTTTTCTAATTTTATAATAGTAACAAAGCAATTAAATTGGAAAGGAAAATATTAAATTGTCCATGTGTATAGACAAATTATTTTATATAGGAAATCCTAAAGACTCCACTGAAAAACTGTCATAACTAATAAATTCAGTAAAGTTTCAGGATACAAAAATCAGCATTAAAAAATCAGTAAAATTTCTATGCATTAACTGTGAATATCTAAAAAATGAATCAAGAAAACAACCTCATTTACAACAACTGTATGCTATTGTAATGCTTATGAATAAATTTAACCATGTTGAAAAACCTGACACTGAAACTATAAAACATTGATGAAAGAAACTGAATAAGACTCAAGTAAGTAGATAGCTCATGTTCATGGATGAGAATATGTAATATTATTTAAATGTCCACATACCCAAAACAATCTACAGATTCAATGCAATCCCTACCAAAACACCAGCATTCTTCATAGACAGAAAAAAAGAATCTTAACATTCATATGGAAAAACAAAACTCTGAAAAAACAAAGCAATGTTGGGCAACAGGAACGAAACTGTAGGATTCACACTTTTTGTCCTCAAAATGAACTAAAGCTGTAGAATAAACACCACGGGTACTGGCATTGAAACAGATATAGAGACAAATGGAACAGAACAGAGTGAAAGAAATGAATGCAGGCATCTAACGCCAACTGATTTTCAACAAAGGCAGCAAAAACATGCAATGGAGAAAGGACCAACTTCAACAAATGGTGCTGGGAAAGCTATATATTCACATGCAGAAGAGTGAAAGCAGGCCCTTTTCTAATGCTAATACATAAAAAGCCAACTCAAAATTGCTTAAAGACTTAAACGTAAGATCCAAAACTGTGAAAGTCCTAGAAGAAAATATAGGGGAGAATTGCGTGACATTGATGCTGACAATGACTTTTTAGATTGACCTAAACGCATAGACAACAAGAGCAAAAGTAGACAAATGAGATTGCATCTTCACAGCAAAGGAAGCAATCTACAGAGTGAACTGACTTCCTACATGATGGGAGAAAATATGTGCAAGCCCTCATGTATAACAAGTTAATATCCAAAATGTACACGGAATTCAAACAACTCAAAAATTAGGCCAAGGAAGATACAGAAAGAGAAGTACCACATCATCTCTCATATGTGGAATCTTACAAAGTCAACCTGAAAGTAGAATAGAGATTACTAGGGGATGGAGGGTATAGAAAAAGGGGGACTGGATTTGATCAGTGCACACTATATGCATGTATGGAAATATCACTCTGAATCCAGTACTATGCATAATTAATTCATGTTAATTTTTTTAATGGGCAAAGGTACTGAAATAGACATTTCTCAAAACAAATGACCAACACATACATGAAAAATATTCATCACTAATAATCAAGGAAACACAAATTAAAACTGCAATTAGATGTCATCTCACACCTGTCAGAATGGCTTATTATCGAAAGGACAAAAAAATTAACAAGTGTTGGCAAGGTTGTAGAGAAAAATGAATTCTTGCATACTGTTGGTAGGAGAGTAAATTAGTACAGAAATTGTGGAAAGCAGTATGGAATATTCTCAAAAATTGAAAATAGGAATGTCATATGATCCAGCAATCCTACTTCTGAGTATACACCCAAAGGAGATGCAATGAACATACAGACATCAAATTGCACTCTCAGACTCATTCAGCATTTTTCACACTAATCAATATATGCAATCACCCTTGAATAACTGGGTAAAGAAAATGTCACACACACACACACACACACACACACACACTCACACACACACACTGAATTACTGTCCTGCCATTAAAAAGGGGGCAAATCCTGTCATTTGAAATGACATGGAAAATCCTGGAGGACACTACATTAATTGAAACAAACCAGGCACAGAAAGATAAATGCTGTGTAGTGTCACTTAGGCAAAATCTAAACCAGTTGATGTCATCCAAACAGAGAGTACAGTGGTGGTTCTCAGGTGTCGAGCTGATCAGAAGAGGATGGAGGCTGTGGAGATGTTGGTCAGGGATAGGAAGTCAAGCGATGGCTCTATGACCTACTGACTGTAGTTAATTGTGTGTTCCATTCATGAAAAATGCTAAGCAAGTGGCTAAGTGTTCTCATCACAAAATATAACTAAAACCACATGCTAATTAGATAGATCGAGTTTGTCCACCTGTATGTGCACCTCAATACATCACAGTATGCATAGTAAATTTATCCAATTTTTCTGCTAATGCAAAAAAAATATATAAATACTAGGTTGCATAAACAAAGTAGGAAGAGTAAAGATAATGAAAGGAACAAGCTTGAGGGAAACCACTCTCCTGTCATTTGTCTTTCACTGAGGGTCCATACAGTAGATCTTTTGATCAAGAACCAAAGTTTCTCCCCCCTGCAAACAAAGACATGAAGAATGAGCCATCCTAGCAATTAAGAATGGTAAAAGTCGCATGCGTATGGATTTACATGTGTGTATTCATGTGCGTATATGCATATATGTGTGTGCATGCATGCCATTTATTTACATGTATGTGTGTATAAGTGCACTGTGTATGTGTGTGCATGCATGTGTGTATAGCATATAGATTGTGTTGTGTGTGCAAAAGGGTATGCATGTGGGTTGTGTGAGTATATGCGTGTTAGGATGTACTGCATATGTATGTATATGTGCATATGAATGTATATGTGAATGGATTGTGTATATATGTTATGTGTATGTGTATATATATATATGTCATTGTGCAGCTATATATATCCATGTGTGCGTGTATGTGTGCATATGTATGGATGTGTGTGCATGATTCTGTGTGTTTTTTCATGTGTATGTGTGTTATGCAATGAAGCAGGTCTTGTTGATTACTGTAATTCTAAATTCAGGCAACGTAGTTAGGGTAAGAATGCTGGGACTTTATCTCATAGGCAATGAGAAGTCACTGACAAATTAGGAGAGTGACATAGTCCAGTGTGGATGTCAGCAAGCTACCTGTGGAGTTGGATAACTCTCTCTGCAGTTGACACTGGGTGAGATGAAGTAGGAGCTGTCAGTAAGGAATCTGGTTGGGAGATATATTTGTAATTATCTAGGGGGAGAGAAGTGAGGAATTGAAATAGGGCAATAGCTGTGAAAGAGACAGGAAAGGATGGCGATACTACAAAATTATGGTCTAGTCATCCAAGAGACCATATGCAACCTAGGAATTTTAGTTAAATCAAACATTAATCATGACATTAACCTTACTTTTCAATTGAAAATACTTGGAGAATTTTGACCAAGACTCTGCTTTTTAAAAGGGACATTTTGTTGCTGGATGTGATCATGGCAAACGGTCCCTGACAGCATGCCTATTGTATCATGAAGTGATGTAAGGGGAATGTGCTATGTAAGTGGGGAGCCCTCGACCTGAAGCAGCAGGCCCAGTTCATCCCCTGCCTCTTCCTGGCACTAAGCATGTGGCTATGGATGGATGGCTTAGCATAGAGCTTCCACAGCCTCTTGTGCAAAATGAACATATAAGATCCCAACTTCAGTGTTCCTCTAGAAATCCAAAGGGGTAACATGCATAAAATCACAATAGAATTATTTTAATAGAATATTGCCAATAGGACTTAGTTTGGATCCTGGAAAATTTAGCTCTGTTAAATCACACAAATCTATTCCTTTATCAAGCCTTCTTTTCTATGCTACTGAAACGCTGATAGTAGCTGCAGTTTATTGAACACTTATTATATGCCTAGCACTGAGCTAAATGATTTATATGTTTTATCTCTTTAAATCCTCACAATTCTAGAAATTGGGCAAGAGTGGTAGTGGAATAGTGAAGCAGTAATTCTGGCTACTGCGTGGACTAACCAGATGGCCAAGAGCTGCCAATCAAAATGGGTGACAGCCATAGAAAGCCAGTACAGCTGTACAGATGCATCCTGACTAATAGAAGCTCTAGAAAGAGGTAGTGTAAATGCCTGTGACTGCACAACTGGTCAATGACAGCTCAAGGCTGCCAATCTGGAACCGAAGGTCTCCAAAGCCATGTGTCTTAACCATTATGGTATCTGGCCTCTGAGCTTTAGATTCATGCAATTGCTGCTGATGCCAGAAATCAATACCCATCAATACCCAAAGGATCCATGCACAGCTCAGAAGACCCCACACGCAACCCTAAAAAATTAGCAGAACGGATAGTAACAGAGCAGAAATTAGTAAACATCCGAGAATAACAAGATAATAAGCCCTAATCAAAAAAATTGCATAGTAAACTCATTCCATTGAAAATACTTGATTTGAGAAGCATGAGATCAGCTAGATGAATGACAAAAAAGTGCTTGTAACCTACTTTTTAATAAAGCATTTAATGCCATCTCATGCATAACTGTTCAGAAAATTAGATTTATTAAAATAGGCTTAGGTCATAGTTTCTATTACCTAGGTAGACAAGTGACTCCAGGTGGCCCCTCTTCACACACCCTGGGTCTATTTTGGGGAGTCTCAATAGCTGAGAAGATGCCAGAGCTGCCACTGTGCTCTGCTGTACGCAGTGTCTTTATTAGTGATCTATAAAAGGTGTCCTTGATGACTCTTAATGAAAATTGCAGAGCCGAGTCTTTCAGTGCAATTGCTGAAAAGTCATAGCAATGGCGCCTGAATGCCAAGTAGCGACTGGCTTTCCCCAGCAGTAAATTAGAACAAAGGCCCTAAGCCTTGTGGCTCAGTCCCTGTCCAGCAGTGTGGCAAGACAAGGACAGAAGAGAGGACTTGTCTTGCTTTTTCACATCTGAGGCAAGGAAGCCCAAGCCTGGCTCAGCACACTTTCCTTTTTCTTTCTCCCTCTTGTTTGTACGCTTTTCTTTTTCCTATTTTCTTCTTTCTTGCTCTTTTTCTTTCTCTCTACCTCTCCCTTCCTTCCCCCTTTCCTCTCTTTTTCTCTTTCATTTCCTCTCTGTCTCTCTTGTCTCTGTCACTATTTATTTTTCTCTTTCCTGCTAAAACCTCCCTTTCTCATCCTTTTCCAAAATATCACCAAATACAGCATTCACAAGTTTGAACTCCTCTTAAAGATCCAGTTATTAGAGAAGTGTTTAGTACGTATTTATTAATGAGTTAATAAAGTTAATATTCATTGAATGTTCACATTGCCAGGCATTGTGCTAGACAACGTTCTGGACTTATTTCATGGAATACAGTCAATGCTGGGAGGAAGCTATCAATTTCCCCAATTCTCATATGAAACAGGAACTGTGATAGGATTTAAATAATAAAAAGACTTCTGATCAATGACACACAGCGTGTAAGTGCAGACACAGGCCCTGGGTTGTGCTCATCTGACTCCATAAAATATCCAAAGATAAGGAAATGTTAGATTAACTCTGGCATGTCTTCGCTATAGAAAAATGGGTAGCCATTAGACATCAGAGTTCACATCCAATGGCATAAAAAATGTTTGTGAGTTTAAAGATGTATACACGTTAGAATGCACACACATATTTAGGGCAAGCTCAGGTTTTTAAAAAATTGATTTTTACACAAAGGGAGAGGAGCATCAATTTCTGTGATGGAAAATAGATGGTTGTAATAATCTTTATTTGACTTCATATTTTCAAATTTTCAGAAGTAATCAAGTATAACTAATACAACTAGAAAATAAAATGCTATTTCAAAAACGAAAAGGAAGGTGTATTTATGTTCTCCATGGTAACAGAACAAGCGAGGCATTTGTACATGTACAGTCACAATGACAGTGTGTTGGACAATGAAGAACCACCTATAAAGCTTGGTCCTCTAAGACTGGATCACCTAGCGATGTAGCCATGTTCGTTGGCTTCAGTGTTCCATGTAACATCCGCATGATGATGCAACTGCCTAGTGGTGCCTTTCTCAGAATGTAGCCCCTCCGTTAAGTGATGCCTTCCCATGCAGACAGAATCCGTTCTTGTGATTGGTGATGCTGGTAAGTCAAAGCTACAGGCTGGAGAACCAGGGATGGCTGCATGTTGCAGTCCAAGTCCAAGACAATCTGAAGACAGAATTCCTACGTCCTTGGAGGGCACCTTTATTTTTTCACTACAAGTCCTCAACTGATTGTGTGAGGCTCACCCCACACTGTGGAGGAGAATCTCTTTTATATCAGTATCTACTGATTTAAATGTTGATCTCACCAAAAAAAAAAAAAGGAAAAAGAAAAAGAAAACCCTTCATAGCAAAATTTAGACTAGCATTTAACCAAATATCTGAATATCATGACCTAGCCAAGTTGACCATAAAATTAGCTATGACACTGCCTACCTCACAGAAGTACAGAGTTAGAACACATGAAAATGAGTTTGGAAAGCTGTCAAAATCTGGCAGAAACAATTTCACTTTGTTGGCTGAGGGGCTGGGGCATTTAGAGGTTTGAGAGCAAAGGGCTCTAGAATGACTAGAGTTGTGTTTCCCTTTTAATTGCAAAAGCCCAAGCACTGATGCAGCTGTCTTCCATTGGTGACCTTGAACCCCTGTGACTTCCTCTCTGAGGCTCCTCCAGTAACCCGGAGCACTGTCAGCTCCTTGCTCCATTCTCGTGACCAGGATCTCACACTCACTGGGTGATGTGTCCGGTGAGAGCCACGAGACACCAAGCAAACACTTGGAATTTAGAACTTAGCAGAACTTGGTTCACAGTCTCCTTTCCCAAATCTTAAACACGTTGACTCAGTTTCTCCTCTGAAAGATGGAAGTAATGACATGGGAGGCCAGTCCACAAGGGCTGAGTTTGAATACTGAAGGATAGCTAAGGTGACATTAGCTCACTGCCCCACCAGAAAAAGCAATGCTGGTGCTGGAGTCGTGGCTCAGTGGTTATCATGCTTGTCTGGCATACGTGAGGACCCAGGTTTGAAGGACCCAGCACCATGTACACAAGGAAGTGTCAGAGCAGTGAAGGCCACATGAAAAACTAAATAAAATTGATTCTCTCTCTCTCTCTCACTGTCCCTCTCTCTTTAAAAAAAGAAAAAGAAACAAGCAAGGCTACAGATGCACAAAATGGACTTGGTCCACCTCTGGTCCACTCAGAGCCTCAGGTGATGGCCATGGTCTCTGCTGCCCAAACACAGAGAGAAACCCTCCAAGTCAAAAGCTTTAAAAAGTGATCGCCTGAAGCCAGCTCCTTTCTGTTTACATGAGCCAATTAAAAAACTTGCAAGAATTTTAACAAGCCAGAAGACATCAAGTTGGAGGCTAGAACTATCAGTCAGGAAAGGAATGTTTTCACCACTATAATCGACAAACATTGCAGATCATTCTGCTCCAGAGAGATCTTGCAAGGTATTTAGCAGCACAATGCTCAAAACACCTGCAAACTCGCACTCACCTCCATGGGATGGGAGGGATGTCACCTCAGTACTCAGAGACAAGCCCTATTACACATAGCACAATCGGAGCTATGTTCTAGCTCCCCCTGTACCTGCGTGCCTACAGCTGGCCTGGACACAGCCCATCACAGCCCACAGCATCTTGGTAGCTTTCAACTTTTTAAAATTAAGATATTTAGTTATTGTACAACCAAAAATACATCTAATGAAACAACATGATACGTATATATTCTTAAAATTAAATTTATCCCCTAGATCCCACCCTATTCTCCCCTTACCCCTCCCTTTTGCCCCCTCTTTCCTGTTACATCTCTATGAATGCCCTAGGTTATGGGTTACTACACCTTTGCTGGGTCTAATACATGAGGGTTGACCACCTTTCACACAGGCCAGGGTCTAGCTCCAGCCTCCACGAGACAGAAGACCCCTGTTTGGTGAGGCAGAATCTGATGCTGAAATACAGTTGAGGTCACAGAATGGATCAGGGATGAAGGTGGAGTCAGGCTCCATGTAAAATGGCGCTGGTAACGATACAGTGGGTTGTTGTGAATATTCCACCTCTGCTCAAAACACCCTGCAAACAGTTGAATTCTCAAACTCACTCGCTTGCCTTTCCTTTTCTCTGGAATATTCAAAGGCATAATTTCTTCCAGCTACATTATGAGCTAGTTTGTCCTGTTTGGGCCACTTTATACCTGACAGCTGCCCAGCGGATATGTTGCCTGGATTGGTTGAAGCTATTTTGATATAAATAAAGTGGATCCAGGCCTAGTTCCAGCAGGAAATTACAGGTAGAGTCCTCAGTTCACAACTTTGTCAATGACCTGAACCGAGCTGTGCATTTGAAAGTTCTGACTAAAGGAAATTAGTGGTAGCTACAATTTTTGAGTATTCAATATGCATCAGGCTAAGTGCTTTCCACACATGAGTTTGTGAAGCATTCTAAACAACCCTATAAAAGATAAGACCCTTTCCCTTTTACACCTGAGAAAACTGAGCTTCTAAGCCAACAGCGAATGACCTGAGACCCAGAGCTGGAAAGTGGAGAATCCCAACTCCAGTTACAGGCCTGCGTTAGTGCAGATTCTGCATCTCTCGGTGGGGTTCAGGAAATATCTATACTGATTTTTCCCAGCTCCCATAGCTTGCAGTGGTAGGATCTGCATTGTAATTCTGGGCTCTGATTCTGAAGCTGAGAAATCGGATGTCCTTCATCCCAAGGCACCAAGCTTCTATTCAGCTGAAGTTAGACTCCTTATTCATCCATTTAACAGTGGAAAGAATTCAATTTACAGATCAATGACTGCTACTGGAAGATGCCTCTTGCCATTCCTCCAGCAACTTCTATAGATTGTTTAATTGGTTGGGGTATTTTAAAGGCCATTTGAAGCATTTAAGTTGAAAGAAAAATTCCAGGGTTCTTTGTCTTTTCCCACAGAACTGCAGCATTCCTTCTTAACAGTTCAATTAAAAGAAATCATGTTTTCAGTCTTTGCTTGTTAATGGTTGCATTGTTTATCCCCAGATCTGCCAAGTAATATTTTAAAAATGATAAGTATTTTTTTATTTTTAAAAATCTGAAGTGAAACCCAAACATTAGAAATAGAGGGGAACTGCTCCTCTTGAGCAGGGAAGATTTGGAGGATCACCCCTCTGCCCAAATAGCAGGTCCAAAGTTACCTCACTGTTTCTTCTGGGCCCATTAGCTCCATTTTGGACAGCCACAGGACTGTGCAGCGGGAGAATCTTTGAGCTTTGTCTATTAGTTACATATACCTTCGAGCACTGACTTGTCCCTGTGCTAAGAGCTATACTAGTGGAAATGAAATGTTCTGTCCTCGAGATCCCCAGAGTGTATGGAGAAGGAGAAGGCAGATGTTTTCAATACCGGTGATCTCTGATCATTTTCTCCTCATCTGTGGCCAAAGGTGCATTGCAAAACCTCCCTGGGGCTCCTCTCTGAAAGAATTGAACAAGACTTCTCACAAAAACCAGATTTACCTTCACTTCAGTTTCAAAAATATTCACAGAAGCACTCCCTTCAAAAACTGATCTTGAAACACTGTGTTTATGGCTATTTTAGCAGCACGGGATAGCCTTTCCAAAGAGAACCAGTGTCTGTCTGTACATTATTCATTGTTTCTATGTAGTTTCAATCATATCTTTTATTTAAGTAAAATCCCAGATATAACAAAAAAAATAACACAGTGCAGCAAAGACATTTTTGTCTTCTCATTATGATTTTCATTCTATGGAAGAAATTTTTAAAAAATCTTTTCATTAAGATGCTCCGATGCATTCCCTGTCTAGTGTTAATTACCTGATGGCATTTGCACAGTGCTGATAACAGCCCCTCGCAATTAGTTGGCAAAGCACTTTAGCATCCATTATCTCCTCTGGGGCTCACGACAGCTCTTGTAGTAAAGCAATCAAGTAGACACTTCTTTTACAACCACTGAAGTTCAGGGTCAGCTTAAACCATTTTCCCAGGATCACATGCCAGGTGACCTACAGATGCAAAGGGTGGGGATTGAACAGTGCCAGGTTAGGCCTAGAATCCTGATTCCCAGTATTTCCTTAAAGAGGAAAATCTGTTTAATTTAGTGAGTCCAATTCCGTCATATACAGTAGAAAATCAAGTAGTCTTTAGTCTCTGCTAGGTGCCATGCTAAACTTTCTGCACATGTTCATTCACGTAATTTTGAGAATGTTATTATTTGTGTCTTATAGGTCCCTAAAACGGAGCATAAAGAAGTAAAATAGCCTCTTTAAGGTCATGAAGCCAGTGAGTCACAGAGTGAGACGTGAACTCAGTAGTCTGGCATTAGAGTACAGGATATTAACACCTACAGCACAGTGAAAATCAGGTGATAAAAAGATGTAAATTTAGATTGAAGATTTAATTTGTCTGAATACTTCTGACTGTGCTGAAGTAACAAACATCCCTGATATCTCAGTGGCTTAAAATAGGAAATATTTTTTCAGTCATATTTCATCTCCATCATAGGATGGTGGGGAAATGGTCAGGATCTTGGTAAACAGGACTGATAGTAGATGGAGGGTTTAGGTGGTGGGAGTGTGGTAGATCAGGCTCTTATAGCTTCTGTCCAGAAGTGACTCACAACACTTCTCACTTTTCATTGGTGAAAAACAGCATCAAATGTTCAGGAAAGTGCAATCCTGCTGAATGATTGGATGCTATAGTAGTGAAGGTGATTGATTGACAGCACTACTGACCATTCTCAGCCATCTATTTCACAGAACATCCTTAGGCAAATATCAGAGATTCACATCCATCTCTCAAGTGTCGGGTACTATTTCTCTTCTTGTTTAGTTAATTTTTTTCAAATATCCCCTGCTGTTTTCATTGTCAGGGGATAAAGGATATTACCTTTTTAACTTATAAGTTAAAGTTAGAACAATGGCCCAGAAACTAGGAACCTCAGGATCAAGGATCACCTCATCTTTTAGCTACAACCATTCTTCCTGCTGTTCTTGCCTTTCTATTCTAATAATTTATTTCAGTATTTCCCTGTTTTCAACCCACTTCAACTTTGCTTTCCTGTTCAAATAACTGAATATTATTTTACAACTTGTTAGTAACAGATAATGCAAATATTCAGGTTAGCACATGGAATCATTAATTTTTCCTTTTTTTTTAAGGGGGCAAAATTGTTGCTTTTAAGCCCTACTATATGAAAGGCACATTTTTCTGGACTGTGACAGATAAAGATGGTTCAGATAGAAATATTGCCTTCCAGGGTCTTATACGTTTTATGAAATAGCTTCAATATATGGGGACATGAATTAAGAGTGCTGGGCACCCATCACCCATTCACTTAATAAGTATTTGTAAGGGCTGGAGATGTAGTTCAGTGACACAGTGTTTGCCTAGAATGTGTGAGGCTACAGGCTCTATTTCTGGTACCATCAAAAAAAAAAAAAAAAAAAACAAAGCAAGCATTTTTTGAGTCTTTGCCAAGAGCAGAATTAGTGCAGTGTTAGGAGAAGAATATGAGGAGTCATGCGAAGTCCCCACCTTCAATCAGTTTAGAGGAAACAGATGATTTTAGTGCAGCTTCTGAAACACTCAGGATGCAATGAGAAGACTAAGAAAGGCTCATCTCCAGACCTGGGGGTCAGGGCAAGAGCTCGGCAAAGGCTATACCCAAGCTTCTACTCAAAACATGAATAGGAGCTTCTTTAAACTGAACAAAGCAGTGAACGTTCCAGACTGAGGGCACATTGTGGTCCAGAGAGCAGGGAGAGAAGCCTGAGTTCAGGCAGGGTCTTCTGGTTTGGATGTCTGGGGTTTCATGTGTGCATGAGAAACGAGAGGAATGGCTTAATTCACGGAATGGATCACAAAGCACTTTGTGTGCCACTAAGAATTTTTAAATTTTATCTTATAAGTCAGTGGTGTCTAAATATTTTATTAATAAAATAGTTATTTTATTTTTATTAATAATAGATATTAACAAAGCTACATGAAGATGTGTGGCATGTAATAATTTATAAATTAATTTTATTATCCTATTATATTCACATACTTAAAATACATACCATAAAATATACATGATGAATGGGGTGTAATGCATAATGAGGATATTATTAGTACTTTCAATTTAATAACAATACAAAAATCTTTCTGCTTTCATCACTTTTTTAGTGAAAGCCATGTTTGAACATATTTTTTTAAATTTTATATCAGATACTCCTCAACTTATGGTGGGGTTACATCTCAAAAAAAGCATTTTAAATTGAAAATATCATTAATAGGAGCTAGAGTGGTGGCTTAGTACTTGCCTGGCATGTGCAAGGATGTGGGTTCCAACCCCAGCACCATGTACACAACAAAGTACCAGAGCAACAAAAGCCACAAGAAACACTAAATAAAATTGATTCTTTCTCTCTCTCTCTCTCTCTCACTGTCCCTCTCTCATTAAAAAAAAATCATTAATAGAATGTGTAATCACCAAGTTAATAGAGCACATAACTATCAAGATAATAGAATATACCAGATCCAGAAAATACTTCAGCTTTGCAACACAGTGCACTCCAGAGTATTGGTCATTTGCCCTACTGAGTGTGTGTCTGACGGGGAGCTACTGCTCAAATTTGCAAGAGATTATCATATCACATAGCTAGTTCAAGCAAAGATCCAAATTCAGAATTCAAATATGGTTTACAATTTGCCTACTGAATACACATCACTTTTCACCATTTGTAAAGTTACAAAATCGTTAAATCATCAAAATATAGGGACTATTGTTGTTTGTGATACAATAGTGCAGAAATGAATTCCAACTTCAATTTATTTCTATACCTAGCTTTAATAGCTCTCAGAGCTTCATATGAATATGAATTATACATATATATGTGTGATGTATATGGAAAAGACAGAAGATCTCGGGGAAGACTTGCATCAAAGTGCTGTATAAGTCTGATAAACTTTCTTCTCTCTTAAAATCTGTCAGTTATTCTTACAAGCTCCTTAATACTATGCACTTTTATATTTTTAACAAATAGCCTTCAAGTTAGCCAAAACTCTCATATGGAAGATCTTTCAATAAGTTAATAGATGTGTAGCTCTGAGAATTTTGATAGATATATATAATGCAACAGGTTTGACAGCAAAATCCTTATAAACATGGAAACATTTCCAAATGTCCATTTTCAAAATTCTTTCTTCAGAGCATCAATTTATGTTGAAAACTGATTACTTTCTCGATTCCTAAATTGTTACCTTGAGTTTTAAAAACAAATTAAGCAAGTAATTTTTCTCAATTATTTGTTAGAAGGAATGTTAATGATAACTCAGTATCACAGAAGTGAGCAAATTTGGGAAATTTGTCTTTTTGACAATGAGAAAGAGAAAACATAAGTTTGATGATTCTTGTTATTAAGCATTTTGAGGTAAAATAACCATTATATTTTTGTTGCAATGAAGGTTTTTTTCTAGGCATTCTATTTCAAAGTATAATATTCTACCACTTGAGTTTCTACATAACTGATATCATTTAGCCATAAAGTAAAATTGCTTAACATGCTCTGGAAGTACAGGTCATATGTGCCTGGAAAGAGGCATAGAGTCCTCTTTCTCCAGATGCCTCTGCTTGCAGAGGTCAGTCAGCTTTGGCCCTGTAAGGTCAAACTTTAGTTAAGCTTTTTCAAGGGTAAAAAAAAAGAAAGAAAGAAAAAGAAAAAAGCTGTGAATGCAAGTTCAGGCATTTCTTCCTGCATCTCCACGGGTGACCTCTGTGGGTCCTGGGGTACGAACAGTTTGTTTCAGAAACCGCAGCTCTAGGGAGTAGGAGGACTGGGAAGGGTTGAAGCAGGTAGTACAGCATCTTGAGGTCAGTCATGTGCCGGAGGCGCCTCTGGTAGCTATGTACAACCTGGGATGGAGGAGGTCAGGCTGAGGCAGGGATCCCTGCCTGAGGTATCGAGTTGGCATGAATGACGGTGTTCCCAGAATAGCTAGTGAGAAGAAAACAATAAACTTCTGGGTTGGAGTCAGAATGTGCAATAAGGACAGAGCAGTGATCTACCCAGGTATATGCACTGCTAGGAAGCAAAGATGCTGGTGCCATTCCCTGAGACAGAGTGCAAAGTAGGCTTGAGAGAAGATTCATAAGATTGCTTAAGGATACAGATCAGAGTTTAAGTATGATTAGAGGAGGAAGAGACCCTTCCAGAGAACCCCAAGAAGCTTCGTGGGAAAGGTGACATTGGAATGGGCAGAGGATAAGTTCATAGAGTAAGAAAGACTGGGAGTCCAGGAAGCTCACTCTGACCTTAATAGTCTGTCTCTCCATTCTCCTATGTCAACAGGTATGTGCGGTCCAGGACAAAGCATGACGTTGACATGCGGATAGGAATCCACTCAGGCTCAGTGCTATGTGGCGTTTTGGGCCTGAGGAAGTGGCAATTTGATGTCTGGTCTTGGGATGTGGACATTGCAAACAAGCTTGAATCCGGAGGAATCCCTGGGTAAGCCAAAGTGAATTCCTTTTCTTGTTTAACCTTTGTCATTTACTGTGTAATAGCAGGTTTCCTATGTGTACAATCCAGAGGTGTAGATCTAAGAAGCAGTTATTTAGGAGAATACCAGATATTGAAACATTAAACATTAATATTCCCCAAAATCTCATAAAATGCCTCAGAGGCAACAAGAATGGTGGAATTACACTGAAGTGCTCAGGGCTCTTCCCTGTGTAGCACTGATTCTTAAGACTCAACTGCACTTTGGAATCGCCAAAGAAGCATTTGCTTAAATACTACTGTCCAGACCCCATGCAAAGTCATCTATAACAGATTTGTGCAGAATCTGTTTTAAGTTCTTAAATCACTCCTAAGGGGCAGCCAAGGTCAAGACCTACTGACTATCTATGTGTATGTGACCATAACTCAGTTCAGGAAATTAAGTGCCTACTTTGAAAACTCACCTGAAATCAAACTTTGGCTGGCATGATTGTTTGGTATAGAACCCCTAAAAATTAGTGACATGGAAAGGTCAATTGAGCCTCGATTAAAGTAGTAATAAGATTCTGTTTACACATTCTGGAACTAATAAGAGATCAAATAAATGTGAGCCTGTGCAACCTGTAAGAGATATCACATGATAGATGATAGAGATGATTGATGGATTGATTGATTGATAGATTATAGATAGAGATAGATGATGGATTGATAGAGATAGGTGATAGAGATTATTGATATACAGCTGATAAATAGATAGATGATAGATAGATATAGATAGATAGATAGATAGATAGATGATAGATAGATAGATAGGTGATAGATAGATGATACCAATGAACAAATTAGTGAACATAGATATTCCTCTCCCCATCCACTAGACCTGGCTTTGGCGTCAGATTTCTCTGGTATGTTTCATCATCCCTTGCTAATTATATTTAGCATCGGTTAATGAAATATTACAGTGAAAAAACTACAGGAGGTGGAATCAGTGGGAACTAGTATGCCTACTCCACCTCATGCTAAGCCCTGTTACCTTCAGCAATTTATGTAAAGTACACAGAACACCTAGCAGGAAATTTTAGTGAGCTTGTCTTGATCCCCCTGGGCCTGAGCTGAGGTCAGCATTTAGAATCCTTTGAGTCTCAATTTCTTTACTACAGAAAAAGAGAGAGAGAGAGAGAGAATTTGGCTTATGGCACCTAGGGAGTTGATTTTCCTCCCCCTTGAGAGTGCATTTCACCTGCTAAGTGGGCTTACTTCTCACAGATCTGAGACCTACCTGGGGTGAGAAACTCTCTGTAAGCTGCACAGGGACATGCCCATGCCCAGATCAGTCTCTGCTCCCATGAGGGGTCCATCACTGTGCCACTGCTAGCCACACAACTAGGGAGCTGAGCAAAACTTGGAATGTTAACACTGAGCTTCTTAAATCCCTAAATTCTTTGGGAATTTCCTAAAAGTAGCTGCATGCTGCGCTGAGCAAACCAGATAGCCAATCTGTGTGTCCAGGTCTCTGTCTTCAAAGCACAGCTGACTGTGGAATAGCCCTTCAGGCTCCCTGTGCAAATCCTACGACACAGCTTCGAGGGGTTGAGGGATACTGTGTTGACATGTGGAGTCCACTTCAGTGGATACTCTCAGTCATATTAAGAAACAGAAGAATTACTAGGCTTAAATCATGGGTTGAGTTCGCACCATGGGCTTCTTAGTGGTTAGGGGAGTTGGGGCAAGTTTCTTTATCTCTCCGCCCAGTTTCTTCACTGCAGAGTTGGGCTAAAAACACTGTCAGCTTCCCAGAGTTACATTCTGATGTGATGGTGCTTATAAATCACTCAGGCTTCTCTACAACATTTACCTCTGCTTCAGCAAGGCGTGTGCCCATGTGCAGAAATGCAAGAATGTTGAAACAGCTCTCCAGACCCTCCTTGGGCTGAGATAATCTTCATTTATGATTTCCTTCTTTTTAAATGGCTGAGCCCTGGACTTCTAGAGTAATGGTCCTCAAGCATTGTATGCATTTCAGAAGAAGGTTTCTTGAACCATGGATTGCTGGGTGGACCTAACAATGTGTCTTCTGAACAAGGTCCCAGGTGATGGTGACAGTGCTGGCCTTGGTACCACACTTCAAAAATCACACTTCTCTAGCTTTTGTTATGTGAGATAATATGTACAAAGTCATTTGTCCCCGCTCAGTAGGTATTTCTTAGGGTTGTGGTTGCAGTAATTATCATATGATATTCAGATATTCAGACAGATCCTGAAAGTAAAAGTTCTTGTATCAGTCCAGCACTGCTACCAGCCTCTTATAGGGCTTTGGACCAGATACACATTTGTTGCCCCAGGTCCATTTTCACTGCAAAAGGAGAACAAAATGAAATTTAAAAAATGTCTATCACATAGGGCCATCAGAAGAATGGAAACTATATGAGACATTATATGGAGCCAAGAATACAGTAATGTCTTTGGCTGCAAAATAACATTTATGTAAAGTAAGTGTTATACAATCATTAGATCTTAGTTACTATTGTGACTATTATTATGTATCCTACCTTTTAAAATTACCAGAAAATGTCAGCTTTACCTGGCATTCAATATATGACAATATTTGCTAAGAACTGATTCATTTCCTCAGAGGAAGATGCAATCACCAGATTCTCATCTCTGCAAATGCCTGACCCCAACCCTCATGTTAGCAGCAAAGATGAAAAGAAACATCTTAAATCCAGTTTCTATCAAAACATTTCAGTGTATATTGATTAGAATTTCAGCAGAAGAATCAGTAATAACCAAGGGCTAAGATGCCTTTCACTACTGAAAACATAGTATTGATTAAGTATATGCAAATATTTATCTGCTTGAACCCTGACAGAATAACAAAATGTAAAATCCAGAAGAAATGCCAAATAGAAGTGATATTTAACAGTTATTTTAAGAGAAAATCACCCATCAAACTTTACAGGAAGTTCATTTTGCCTGGGAGATAAGGACAACCTTGCAGTACCTACATCTGAACTTGACCTGAGAGAGTAGACTTTCACTTCATGGGGGTCAATCAATGTGTCATCCTCCCATGTCAACATGTCACACCATGAGAATATTTTGCTATTATTTAGCACATTTCTCAAGAAACATCTACCACATTTCACACATTTATTTTTAGCATTATGCACTTGACATAAGGACACATGAGGATACTTATTTGGAATAAAAGAATGTACCTTAAATGGTCAGAAATGCATTACTTATAATTTTATTTCTTTACTTGTTCTTTGAAAATAACTATCTTCTCTCTAAGCAGGAATTTGGCAGAATGGGTAGAAGGGTGAAAAGAGATATAGAGAGTACTGAAAGCACAATGCATTTGGAAATGCCACTCTGCAAAATTAAAAGAAAAACCCATTAGATATATTGTTTCTAGAATCACAAAAGCCAAACAAAGAAGTAAGCTTTGACCTTATTCATTTGTTCACTCAAAGGAGCACTAAATAGGCTTAGAAAAGTGACTTCTGAGCTGAATCAGAGTAGAGAAGTATTAGTAAGCACACAGTGACAGGATGAATTTGAAGAAATGATGATTGCTTGAAGAGTTAAAGAAACCAAGGGGACAATAGTGAAGGAAGGTATGAAAATGAGCTTTGAAGTGTCAGGGTCAGAGGATGGAGACCAAGAGGCCTGATTCGGAAGTTAGACCATCTCTTGTGAGTCTTGAGGAAGAATGGAATACACATAGTAATAGGACCCAGTGGCATTTTGAAGAACACCACCAGTGATATTATTTGCTTTTATAGCCTACATAGTGTGCCATGCACTGTTTTGGGTACTTATGCAAATGATCTCATAATACTGTGTCCTTACAAGCTAGGTTCTATTATTTTTGCAATTTTCTTCTTTTTCTTTTTTATTGGTTCAACATATTCTTACATATTGGAGAGAATCCTTGTTCCATATTCTTGCATGCATAGATATGGACAAAGTAAATCAAACCCAATCCTAGTCCAGGATCTCCCCTGCTTCATTCATTCCCCAATCTCATGTCTCTTCTGCAATACCCCTATGCTGTAGATAGATATGCACATGTACATATATGTTAATTGTTGAAATTTCTGAGTTCATGTGCCTGCCTGAGATAGTTTGGCTTCTCATGGGAGTCAAGTGTGTTTTTGCCATTTTTATGAGTGAGAAAATGGACCCAGAAAGTTAAGTGATTTCCCAAGATGTCTCAGCTAGCAAGTGTTAAAGCTGGGGCATGAATCCAGTTCTTGTTCCTAACCACCTTGCTAGTCCTCCCAGACCACAGGGCAGTACAGTAAGTTAACTGAGTTAGACAGTTATAAGAACAGGAACTCTCCCCCACGATGAGCAATAAACCAACTTTCCACAAAGCATGTTTGATCCTTAAGGCTCATCATATACAATTTTGCTAAAGAAGAAATTTGAGTCATGAGCCACGGCGGCAAACACTTGTGCGGCGGGAGCCACTTGCAAATGAGCCTAGTCAACAGCCAGCCTGAGTGCGTCCACAGCTTTGTACTCTGCTTCTTGCAATGTACGCGTTTGGGGAAAGTTGTATCTCACAGCGGTTTCCCCAAAAGGCCCTTGGTATAGCTGTACAGAGTTATAAACTTGCCCTTTCTTTTAAGACAAGATGTAGAAACCAGACACAAAGATATGAGAAACAAGATGACAGATAAAGTTCCAAGACAGTGAGAAGACTGCTATTGTGTGATGATTTGGACAGTAACTAGGGTTCAGAACACTTATGTCACTTGTTTATCTGACATAATCAACCGTTGAAAAAATTCCCTGATGCATAAAGAATGCTGACAGTCATAAGTAAAGCTAAAAGTGGTGGTTAGGCATGATCAGCACTGCATTCATCAGAAGCTGCTGTGCTCCACGGGGCAAAATCAGTAATGCCCTCCTTATGGATTTATGCTTGTACTTCTGTTTTCTTTTACTCTTTCCACTTCTTAGGTATTGACTTAAAGGTGTGTCTCAACTGTACCCCATGTGCTATCTTTGCTCAGGACAAGAGCCTAGAAAAGTCATTTTAGGCAATATCAGGAATGTGTAATGACCTGTGCTTTGTACACACAGGAGGATTCACATTTCCAAAGCCACGCTGGACTGCCTCAACGGTGACTATAACGTGGAGGAGGGTCATGGCAAGGAGAGAAACGAATTCTTGAGGAAGCACAATATAGAGACCTATTTGATTAAGCAGCCAGAGGAGAGTCTACTGTCCTTGCCTGAAGATATTGTCAAGGAGGCAGTGAGCTCTTCAGACAGAAGGAACAGTGCGGCAACCTTCACAGAAGGATCCTGGAGCCCAGAGCTGCCCTTCGATAACATCGTGGGGAAGCAGAATGTAAGTGCTGTCTTCCTCCTTCTGTTTAGCCACAGATGCATGCTTGAATACCCCTCTAACCTGACGCCTTGAGAAAACCGATTCATCTTTAACCTTTTCTCCACTGAGCACCATAATTGCAAATGATAAAAATGTATCTCCTTGGGACAGAATTAACCTATGTATGCAATTTCAGGAAATAGCAGAAATGTCAGACAGTTCGCAACACTTTCTTCCTTTTTTTTAACCTCGTTAAAAACAAATGCCATGTGAAGCTGAATTTTAATTTTACCAAAGAGGGGAATAACACTCATGTTGGAAAAACACAAAGTTAATATTATTAACTAAAGGAAATGGTCAGCTGCAGGAGAATGTCCCGTTTGGGGCAGATGGCAGTCTACAGTTCTGAGTTGCCCCCTGAGATTCAAAATCTGGAGCTAATCTAGGAATAAAAAGGCAACATCAAATGAGACCCAAAGTAAGAGTAAGGGATTTCAAGGGTAGCATGCAATTCCAAAGGCACACATAATTCAATGCTCACATAGCTTTGATTTATACCTCATATGAAGGACAGAGCTACAGCCAGTACATAAAGAGTAAATCACTAATAACCAAAATTATTGTACCAAATCATTTCTTCAAATATCAACATCACTTTAAGTGTAAGGATATGCTTAGTCTCTAAAATGCATCAGAACTGAGACCGAGCAAGGTCAAAAGTCAAGATGGAGAAAGGGATTCTGCCGTGCTAAAAGTGCCTATTCAGAGCACCAACAAATCACCTGCTCTGACATGGGTTTTCCCTTTATTCATTTAGATAGAGCACATGTGATTGAATGTGTGCTAAATGGTGTTTCTTTTTTAAAAGAAACAAAAGAAAAAAAAGTCAACGTATAAGACTTATCTGGCAAGCAGTCCCTGACATATTTCTGAGCCAAGCAGAAACTGAGAGTACTAAAAAATAAACAGATCAAACCAATAGTGTCTGGAGTTTTATGAAGGCTTTGAAGGTGAATTTTTTTATATCCATAGACCTGACCATTTTTCATTCACTTCTATAAAAGAAGCATCTGTCTGCATAAAGACATTTAAAGTGGAAAAGGTTAAAATGCTGACAGTCTTCATTCTACACTGGATAGATGGATGGGGCACTCTGAGGCCAGGTTAATGGCACTCTCCTTCCAGTTCTGTGAGAAAGAGCTATGAAACAATGCACGAGCCAGACTCCACGAAGAAAAACTACAGATTTTCCTGCATGCCTTGCAAGAGTCTACCCTTAGGTCTTCACGACATTTTTGTGAGTTTAATTTTCCAAAATCTATAATATCTGCACCAGTCATCACTGATTTTGATGCCTGTTTCTTTCCATGCCTGAACTGATGTGCATGGAGCAACTTGCTGTCGTATAAAGTAATGATCTTATATACTTCCTAGAGTTGTGTCCATGGCCAGCTGACAGTTGCCTCCTTGCTTTTCTGACCTTTTATAACCTGGAACTTGAATGAAGGTTAGAGAGAAGAAGATGTGTGCTCCACCCTGAATACTTCAATAATTTGGCATAAAATTCTCTTGTTTGTTTGATTATTTATTCTTAAGTTTCCTCTAGAAAACTCTCTCCATTCAAGTCGGTTGTGGGGTTTGAGATAATTCCATATTTTTCTAATCTCAATTGTACCTAACCTTGGGACTAATAATTGAAGACCAAGAAGAGAAAGATGTTGATGCTGAATTTATAATTTATTGATTAATCTGGTAAAATCATATAATAATTGAAAAAATGCTTGCCAATTTCCTAAAGATGTCATCAAGAAATTATTACAGCGGTTGTCATATTAGTCATATTAATCTTAGTGTTTAATCATACCGTATATTTCTTACAATACCTGAGATTTCCCTGGATGTGACCCTTCTGTCAATTTTCTGCTCAAATAATCTCAATTCATCTTGTTGTCCTCAGACTTAAGAGTCACCTACTGTGTACTGGTATTCATAAATAACCTCATGTTACTAAAAGCATTTTGGTAATGATTCAACCAATTGCAATGATCATGACCATTCAGGGCTTGTACTTATGCTTAACTCTAGAAGCCAAATGAGCCACATATGCAATGCAGACCTAATATGTCCCTGGAAGAGATGAAGACTGGTTTGGCTGAGCCCACGCTGTGCCAACACACCCAATCAATTGCACGGAAGCCCAGACCATCTGAGTGTTTGCAGAGCACAGATAAAACATACTAATGCTTCACTGGGGATTTTCCAGCTAATTTGGCCAGATGTTTTGGCTTCTATTGATTCACAATGTGCGCTTAGAAATAATTTTAATGACATCGGATTGTTGTACCATATTCCATGCTATGTGTACAGCAGATGCTCAGATAGTTACATCCTCATATATTCATTTTTTCAATAAGGATTAATTGAGCATGTTTTAATGCCAATTACTATCAGTAAGAGAGAGACGCAGAGAGGAAAAGAAAAACATTTTATGGATAAGTTCAGCTAGTATAGTACAGCTTCATGAAGACAGGAATTATATCTGTTTTCCCCAACACCATTTAGCCAATAATTAGAATATCTGGCAAATCACATGGTTTGATTTCAGTGTATTGAATGGATGGATGGATGGATGGATGGATGGAATGATACATGTGGGTGGTAAGGGAAACAACCCAGAGAGATTTGGCCTCTAGGTTGCTTGGGTGGTGCCTGGGTAAATGAGAGAACTGCTACCTGAAATGAGCGTTACTGGAATAGATGGAAGTTAGGAAAGAAAGACCAGGAATTTGGGACATGGTGACTTGAAATGCTTGAGAAATCCAGAGAGAGATCCAGAAGGCACTTCACACATACTTCTAAAGCTTAGCCATAAAAGAACTGTGTAATGGACATGGATCCCCATGAGAATTTATGGCTGATAGAAATCAACAGAGACACCATAGATAATACACACAAAATTAGGAAATAGGAAGGCTTGGGGAAGACCTTGAGAGCACCAGATGGAAAGTGAAAGAGAATGAAGATTCTGTGACAGAGAGAGAGAGAAGCAGACAAAGTGAAAAGGGAACTAAAGAGTGTTGTGTCATGAAAGCCTAGCAAGTAGATCATTTTTTTAAAGATGTAATTCTTTTATTCATTTGACATAGTCTTACATATTGGAGGGAATCATTGTCACATACTCATGCATGCGTAGACATTGACAAAGTAAGCTCAGGCAGATCCTAGTCTAGGGTCTCCCCCTTTCGACCACTCCCTGCTCTCATGTCTCCCCTTCTTTAACCCCATGTGATACATAGAACTAAGCCTGCACATGTGGCAAGTAGAGCATTTTAAGAATATGGGAATCAATCAGCAAGATTGAATATAGCCAAAATACCCAGTTACAGTGAAGACTGAAAGTTGCCCACTGGAACTGGATTGAAAAGCATCACTGGAAAGAGGCAGATTTGGTGAGATAATGAAGTCAGAAGCCAAGTTGTCTTAGTTGATAGAAATGGTTCAGGGCTTCCAAGAATTCCAACTCCATTCCTGTCCCCATCCTTTCTACCCTCTTCAGCAGTCTAACAGTGGCTTGGAGAAACAAGAAAAGTCACTAAGAATGGTTCTGGATTCCTTCTGTGAGTTTCCCACTCCCTCCCTGCCTTTGCCTGGCCATCCTCCATTGTATGTGGTACATCTCTATCCAGGTGGGTTGTGGGATTCAAGTAGCTCTTGGACACCCTGAGCACCCAGGATTTGCATCCCTGACTCCTGATACACATGGACCCTCTGCCCACCAACGTGGTGCCTTGGTCTCCTGGACCGTGGCTTGGTTACCAGTGAGGCCTCCTATGCCCTGAGCTTCTAAGTAGAGTGAAAGTCAAAGCTAAAACACAAAAAGCTTATGGCCACAAATAGACTAGGAATTTAAGATTACAAAATAGAAATAGGTAGTTGAAATCAACCAAGGGGAGAATTTTTCATATTTGGGAGAGGATATTCAGAAATTTCAAGGGTAGATTATTGAAATCTCTCAGAATTAAACAAAAAATGGGGATGAAAGGAAGAAAGGAAGACTTAGACTATAGTTTCCTCTTCTTGTGTATTTTCTGACTGAAATCTGTATCTGGGATTGAGTTCTTGTTCATACAAGGATTTACCAGGTATTCTGGTATTCTAATTGCTAAGAATCCAGTAAGGAAAGGGCAGAATGGTCCCTATCCTCCAGGAGCTTCCATTTGGAAGGCATGGAGAACGTGGACAATTGGTTGAATCAGGTAAATGCTAAGAAGGAAGTGTAGACAAATAGCCAAGGGGAAAAGTAGAATCCCTGCAGGTAGGGCTGTCTGAGAAGACCTCGCTGAAGATTCCACCTTTCTGATCCTTTCCTTCCACCTTTCCACTTTCACTGAGTACTGAAAGACCCTGCATGCAAACCACCAGGACACGATCATTCTGCACAGAGGAAAAGGCCTGCTCCATGGCCCTGAAGTAGAAAAGAGTTTCACATGGTAGAGGAGTAAAAGGAATGCGTGGCTAGAGTCGTGTGTGCAGGGAAGAAAGGGGCAGCTGAGAAGCCAAACAGACAGGAGCCAGGTCTCTCAAGCCTCCTTGAATACGTTTTACTCCAAGGGGAGTGAAGCAAAGTTTTAAGCAGGTGGTGACATGATCTGATTTATATCTGAAGAGACCACATTGGCTGCCATCTGGAGAGTGAATTACAGGGGCAAGAGAGGACTCACAGGAAGTGCTTCAGAGACACGAGATTTACAAGAGGAATGCCAGGGGGAAGCATTTATGCAGCTATACAAATGCATTGTGGGGTGAATATTAATCATATTAACTGGATTTTTAAGATAAGTGAGATGCCAAGAGAGGTGGGGCTGCTTGTTCAGATGCTTTTTAGGGCCTATGGTCTGTCCCCCATGTGGCGTGGAATGGTCACCTTCATCCATCCATCCCTTTCACATGTATTATGACCTCAGAGCCCAGTACTTATCATTCCTCCAGCCCTTTCAAAGGAGTCACATGGAGGAGAGTACATTTTGGTGCCTCATTGTGTATTCTAGTCATTTATACACAACAGATTGACTTTGTGAACTTGAAGCTAATGTGTGTGCCATGAAGATTATAAGCATAAATAGAATTTCTATATTCCACACAATAATCGGGAAGCACATGTGCTTCACTGCCTGGAACATAGGTAAAAATCTACAAGGTCTCTCATGCTAACAAACACAGGACGCTTTTGGACAGATACCATGTCAGAGTGTTCTGCACAGTCTTTCCATTTAATTCTCGCTCCAGTCTTTCAGGGTAAATGTGATGCACTGCTTTTACAAATGACAAAGTTTGGATTAGGAAAGATCAATTAATTCCCTGAAGAACATATAGCTAAATAGATACTGAGGTTCTATTTCCTACCTTGTTTCCAAGTCATTCAATCTTAGGTGTGTATGTGTGTGGCAGGTGTGTAAATGTATGTGTGTGGTGTGTTTGGGTGCTATGTGTATAAATGTATATGGTGTATATGTGTATGCATATCTGTGTTTGTGTGTATGCATAGTATATATGCATGCATAAATTTGTGTTGTGTGCATATGTATGTATATATGCAGTGTGTGTGTGTGTGTGTGTGTGTGTGTGTGTGTGTTAGGCCCCCCTCTAAAATGTAGGATTCACTAGCTCGCCAGGGCTACTTATTTTCTGTGACAGCTCCAGGACATGATCAGAATCTCCTCCAGCTAAATTTTAGAAGTCCCATTCTACCCATAGCTACTTGTCACCTGAGTGTCCTGGTTGATGATTATTTGCATAGAAAACAACAAAGTTAGGCAGTCCCCTACATCTGTGTGGTGATAAAACAAATGAACAGCATTTGGTTTAGTCCCACTTGGATTGGAGAATGTTAGGACCAGAAGAAAGGGAAATGTGGAGAGAAGGGCAGGCTGGGCTGTATGCGGTGTGCAAGAACATATCTAGGGTACTATGTCTTCACCAATCCCAGCTGGGACTTTTCTTACATCCTGTTCTCTATATCCACTGGAAGAAAAGGAAGATTTCTCCTCTGTCCTGATTAAAGCCCTCGTGTAGACCCAATGCTGCTCCCTGGGTGTCTTGTAGCAAACTGGTTAGCGGTGTAGACTATGAGCTTTGAGATCTTGGGTAAATATTGATTCCTAGGAGTTGGTTTTTTCTTCATGTTTCTGTCCCTACAAGTTAGGATGCAAACTAAGTGGCGTGCCCTCTTCTGCACGTACACAGGCTCACAAAAAAAAAAACAACTGGCAAAAATCAAGTTCATTTTATTCCCATCTATGTGGGCAAGTCAGCCCCACCAAGGTGCTCATCTGCTCATTCTTTCGTTCATCCATCACCCGCATATTGAGTAGTTACGATCTGCCAGGGGCAGACAGGTGAAGAAAGCAGTCCAAGTGTTCAGGAGTCCAGCGGTGTTACTAACAGATCAGCAGGCTCGGTGTGAACTGCTGGGCTTAGAGCAGGGCAGTGCAGGAGAAGTGGGAAATTGATGAGAGGGAGTCAGGGGAGGCCTTCCCAAAGAAGTGACACTTACGCTGAGATCTGTAGGAAGCATTAACCCAGGAACAATGACATGCATCCAGAAAAAGCAAAAGGCACATCCAGCATCCCAGCCTTGCTTCCAGCTGCTCAAGAAGAACACAGTCTTCTCTTTCCCCACAAAGAATTCAGCCGGAAATTCCTCCTCCTAAGAGCACCTGCAGTATTGATATTGGACAACAGGGAAGGTGCGTTTTCAGAGTTCACTGCTTCTCTGATAAGCTACTGACTTCTAATTGTTCATCTTCTATCTCAGTATGCAGAAAACTAGAGGCAAGTTTTTCTCCACAGGTAATTTTTTTTTAATGATTTTAACATAAGATGAAGTTTTAATGCTCACTGGGTGGGACAGCTGCAGGCTTAGGGTCGAGAACATGAAAGGCTTTAGAAAGCTCCCTAATGTCCCTCTGCACCGCTCCGGTAATGTAGCTTTCTCTGACAGTAAAACTCCCCAGGCTGTCCTCAACCCTGAATGGGGAGATAGCTGCTAGGTTTGTCCAGGGAGAGTCATTAGAGGGGTCTGGTTTTTCACTCTGTTCAGAAGGACAGTGGCTTTGAAGACTTCCAGGGAGTGTTGAGTGAATTAAGTAGGCAATTTGATCCATTAACTTTGGCTAATTAACCTTCCTTTCTCAGAAGCTCCTGGGGTAGATGTAGGTGGAAGAGATAAACGTAGATGTGTGTCACTCCTGAAAAATTACAGATCTGGAAATGTGCATTGTAGCTGGCAAGCATGTGGCCCCCAGCCTGTGGTTACTCCACGCCCAAGGGTGCCTGAAACTTCTAAACACACCAGTAGGATTCTGCTTTCACCAGGGTTCGACCAGATGTTTTCAAGTTGAAAACCTGTAGCCTGAGAAACAGGAATTAATGTATGTGCATGTGGTATTTTAAATATGTGACACTGAATGGACTATAGCTTAAATACGTGAAAGTAGACAGGAAGATAGGGAGTAAATATCTGGATTTTTTTCTCATATTTCAGTCTGGACTGGGATTTTTGCTATATTAATCCTGTACCACCTTGCCAATGGCTTGGCTGAGATTGTCTCATGTAAAATTTTTTCGAGGAGCTACATTATATTGCCCCATCTTTCTGGCCCTAGGGATATCTCCCATGGTTTTGATTTAAAATAATTCATATCTATGTGAGATTCTCTTTCTGAACAAAATTGCATTTGTTGTGGAAGATCTCGTATCCCGTTTTTTAAGTGATTTGGCACATGTGTCCTGACTCACCAGTGTTACTGCATTACCAAAGCAAAGGAGGGTCTTCACTCAGGACACCTACTTCCAGCCAGAGCAAAGACAGGGGTGCTTTTGTTGGGCTGAGCAGCCTCGCCTTAGATAACTGCGGGCACACTTCTGTGTGAATCCAGGGCAAGAGCACTACACCAGTGGAGCTTTCTGCAAACTCCTCCCACTTCTCAGGCATCCCCCAAACTACTCCTGTGCATTCCACGCTGTCCACTGCTAGTATCGCCTCCCGCTCTGCGACTTTCATTGAGCCCCTTCAAGGACCTGTTTCCATCGTGAGACAGTCTGCGCTTTGGAGCTTTGAGGTGTGATCCGTCACCCACTCAGCATTCCATGTTTTGAGGACCACTCTTAAGAGAGAAGCTCAGAAACAAAAAGTGAGGGTGATAACAACCAGAAAAGCTAACTTAAGTAGACAATTCCAATAGAAAAGCACTTCCTAAACACTAAACATGAGCGATATAGCAGCAACTCAAGGTGTCCACCTCCCTCACGTGCCTAAGAAAAAATGCTACTTCTGAACCTGAAAGGAGCTAACGGCTCAGACCATTCTTTTTAAATTTTCTCTGCATATCTATTAATAAAATGCACATATCAGCATATACATAGGCCACATCCACATGGACTCTCATTTCTCCCATGGCATTGAATTGTCTGGACCTACATCTTTAATCTTCACAAGCAAACCGAGTAGCAGGTCCCTGCTGTGTTTGCTTACTCCCTGAACTGAAATTCTCCAGGCTGTGGACCCAAGGTCATTCACTCCCTGGGACAGTATTCACCTTTCCAGTCGTGGTCACATTCTGGCCTGGTCATTTCAGTACTAGGAGTACTTTGACACCTATTCTTGGTGCCCATAAGCAAATCATTAAAAGGTACTGGTTTCGGGGTTGGGGAATCAGCCCAATGGCAGAGCACTTGCCTCTCACATACAAGGCCCGCAAAGCCCCCAGTTTGGTCCTCAGCCCTGGGGAAAAAAAAAAGGTACTGGCTTCTTTCTCCCCAGGTTACAAGTCATGTATGGAGCAGGAATCCAGCCCTTCTCCCTACGCTTACCTATCCCTGCACTCCCCCACCCTACCCACGTCAGAACTCGGGCTTGAAGGTCTCTTCTATACATTACTATGGAAGCAGCATTTTATTTTTTTCCTTTTTTTTTTTTTAGAGAGAGGGACAGTGAGAGAGTGAGAAAGAGTGAGTCAATTTTATTTAATGTTCCTTTTGGCCCTCATTGCTCTGACATTTTGTTGTATATGTGGTGCTGGGATTTGAACCCACATCCTCACAGATGCCAGGCAAGTACCATAACCACCGAGCCACCACTCCAGCCCAGAAAAAAAAATTTTTTAAGTAAAACTTCAGTTAACAACTTTCTTCTACAACATGGCTTCAAAGCAGTCGTGTCTAAACAGATAAGCTAAGTCCAGTTTCAGCCAATTCTGCAGAAGTTTAATAAGTTGTTTTGATGAAAAATGGCCCAAGTGTGTAATGATTCGAATACAATCTTCTTTTCCCAACAGAGATTAGGGGCTTCTTTCTGAGGAACTCAAAGCATAGTAAATACCACAGTCAGGAATCAAGGATTAGCTAGTAGATGGACCAGTTGAACTGAGCCAGGCAAGCTTCTCAGTCAGGACAGAATTAGTGTTAGGAGCCATTTGTCCCTGGTTAACCTGGAGGGGGTGTTTAGACCAGGGATTGCAAGTAAAATCCAGGGTGAAGAAGATTCCTTCCCTGAGCTCTGAGCTTTCCTCTCCTGAGAGCTCTGCCCACTCACCTGGACTTGTGGCTGAGCCTGGAAGTTCAGCCAAACTGACCTCACATCCAAAGAGAGCAGGGACCTGTGTCAGTGCCCCATGTCACGAGGCACCAGGAGGATGGACTGAAACAGGTGTGAGGCACTGAATGCCAAGCAAAGCACCCCAGGAAAAGCACCTCACAGTGCTTAAATAATCCTGGACCTGCGCCCCCAAATTAATACGGCTTTAATTATCCAGCTTATTATTACTGGTTGAAAGATAAAGAATGAGGTTGTGGGGCCAAATGAGTAGCAAAATTGTAAACTCCTACTGTGGGTTCTCCCAGAACCCTCACTGTATGCCTTACCCTCACTGTATTCTCTCTCCTTCCTCATGAAGAGATTGAAATTTCAGGACACTAGGTGACTAAGGCCAATTAAAGGATTTCACAGATCTTTTAATCCAGACAATATTTGGAAATGCAGTTTTGCCTAACAGTAGTAAGCAAAGATGGTCCTATGGGCCTGGGCCCTGGACTCACAGGGCTTTCTCATGTTTGGGGGCTGGAATCCAGGCCACAGGGGGATGCTGAATCCTCTAGCAGACTGATTAGAAATGTCTGCACTATTGTTTCAGCAAACAGAGGAGACATTCTGACCCTTGTTACTTTGATCCCTGGGGCAGAATCAATGAGAATGTTATGAAAATTACTTAAACCTTTTCCCTAGGAGGAATCCCACAGACTCCCTCCCACAGTAATCTCATTAGACATTCTTTTGCTTTGTTTGTAAAATGGATGATATCCACATAATATCCAGCAAGAAAAGAAATATTAAGTAGGATTCCTATCTAAAGAAATGCATCAGACAGACTGCTTCAATGTGATAGTTCATTTTCTCTTCATTCAGATAGGAAAATTGCAATGAACTTAACTAACATACCTTGCTCATGAGGAATGGTCCAATTTGCTACCACCACCTCCACTCCCATGGGAAGGAAAAACTGTTACATCCAGGTTCAGGAAGATGCCATGTGGGTATTTCCCCAAGAGTCACCTAAGACAATGTTTATTTAGATGCTGCTTTTTGTCTTCTTAAAAGAAAAAAAAATCACATCTTGTATCTCTGCCCTCTATCCTCGGATTTGAGGAAAAAAATAAGTGTGCATTTTTCAAACAAAACAGGCATTTGTTTTAAAGCCCTGAATGCAAACCGTGGTAAATTAGATCACCTTGAAACTTTCCAAAGAAGTAAGCTTTCTTAAAAAGAATAAATGGTAATTATGTCAGGTGATGAGTATGTAAATTAACTTGATTCAATTATTTCACCATGTGCACACAGCATAGCATGACTGCGTACCCCATAATTACGTATGATTATAATTTGTCAAAGAAAAAAACACAAAATACCTCTTTGAAAAGTAGGAGCCTTCTCTTCTGAAGTTTGGTTTGGGATTTTAACAAGCAGTCTGGAGTAAAAGTGGCTCTAATGTGTGTTGATGGGGTGTTCTTCAGGCTTAGCGCCCCTCTGATCCTCTAGGACTTGGGAAGTCCCGTAAGGACTGACAGGCAGGATCTCTGCCTTGTCTGCAAACCAAACCCTGGCGGGCGGCCAATGTGAAATGGTGCTACAGAGGGCCACAGCTTCCTTGACTGTCCTGGGTGATGGAGGGGTGACGTAGGAAGCTACTGCCCCTTCCACTTTCTGGTGCAGGCTCCAGTGTGGACCTACCAGTCCCTGTTATAAGATGGAGAACCCCACTGTCATTCCCTGAGCTTGCCAGAGCTGGCAATAAAGAGGAAGCCCTTTACCTAGGGATTTTAATATTCTTCTGCAAACAGGTCCATGAAAAGCTCAAGCTGAATTTAGTCTAGGATTTGGTGGCCAGAAAAGGCTCAGGGCTACCACTTTCCACGAGCCTTAGCAATGGTGCCTTAAATTAGGGGGAAGCAGTCTTGGGACTCCAAAACTCTAAATGAACCCTCACACTGACGAGCACCCCAAGTCTGCCCTGGATAATTTTGCTCTTCGCTGGATCACCAGCTGCCATGCTTCTGCCCCTTACCCGATGCTGATCAAGTGTGTGACATTGATTGAACAATAGAGAAGCAAATTACTTTAATAGACAGAATCTTTCTATGTTTGGAGCTTACTTGGGAGAGAACAAGAATAAAATAAAGGGACTTTTGTTAAGAGGGAAAAAAAAACAGAAACACTGCCCTTTCATCCATCTATTCAGCTACTCATTCCACATACACTTGCTAAGAACCTGTCAAACGTTCCAGGTGTTGGAAGCTCAGTCATAGATAAGGCATGGTGCCTGGCCTCAGGAAAATCCATACAGGGTAACACATAAGTAGGCAGTTACAATAGTCACAATAATTACTGTTCTAAGGCCAGGTGCAGACTCAGAGGCTTCCTGGAGGAGGTAACACCTCAGTTGGTTTTAAAGCAACATTAGGACAGTTGCCCCAGGGCTGCTTATTCTGATGCATGAACCATAATGAACTGGGTGATTGTTCAACAGACCCAATTGTGTCAGGTGTCCAATCTCCAGCTCAGAGTCAGATGCCTCAGCATTGGGTCTCATGTTCAGTGCAGGAGTTCACACAGGACATGGACAGTCTAGCAAACACTTGTGGTGTGTAGAAACATGCTATTTGTGCAGAAATTGGGGGAATTGAAGCCATTTGCTTAGAGAAGAAGATGTAGGATGCTGGAAGGTGTCCACAGGGAGGAGATGAGTAGATCTTACTCAGGTCATGAACTGGCCCTGTGGGTGGAAGGCGTGAAGGAAAGCAAGCCGGGGTTTTAGGGCAGTGCTTCTGAACATTATTCCATGGAACATGGAGAAGCGGTTCAAGAAAATGAGGTGTCGAGGTCTAAATTTTGGATAATGCAGAAGTTTGTCTCATTTCCGCCCATCGTATCAGTGTCTTTATCTCAGTAAGGTGTACTGTGAGATTCCAAAAGGAAGACACAAGAATGTGTTCATTAAAAAAAACAGCGTACTACATGACTGCAAAATGTCAGGTACTGGCTCGGCTCTGCAAGCAACCGGAGTAAACCCCTGTCTCAAGGAAACCGAGCAAGGAAGTGGCAGTGAACAAACAGAGGCACACCTCCTAAATGCGTTGGCCCACAAGAGCACTTCCTAATGAAGCAGCCTGTCATTTCCGTGTGTGCTGAAACACCTTTTTGAGAAAGAGTGAATTAGGAGGATCAGTAATGAAAGAGACCCCTCCAGCACTGAAACCGCAAGCGAATCCACAGTACCTATAAGGAGGCCGTAGAGGGTGGGATGGAAACCATGATCCATCAGAGCTAAAACAGCTTTTGTTTGTTTTTAAAGAGAGAGAGACAGTGAGAGAGAGAGAGAGAGAGAGAGAGAGAGAACCAATTTTACTTAGTTTTTCATGTGGCTTTTGTTGCTCTGAGACTTAGTTGTATATGTGGGTGCTGGGGTTTGAACTCAGGTCCTTGTGCATGCCAGGCAAGCACTGAAAACGCTGAGCCACCGCTCCAGCCCACAGCTAAAACAGCTTTGACTCAGTTGAACGGGATGCGTCCAGCCAGTATGCTTTCAACCTGAAACCTAGTGGGAAGAAATTATTGGCGATGAAAAACTGATAAGTGAACATCAAAAATGTACAGCCATCCAGGAAGTGATAGGGCCTATAGGAAAAGGAAGGCTTCAGCGGCTACCCTGATAAAAGACAAATCCCCAGGAGAAGATTTCACTCCATAGACCAGGCCGTGAGCTTCAGAGGTCTGTGCCTGCCCAGCCCACTCACAAGCAGTTCACGAAGGGTCACCCAGACTCTCTCATTGTAACTTCACTGAACTCCAGACTCTCAGGCAAGACCCTACCTATAATATCTGGCTTCAGAAGGGACTGGGCTTTGATCTGTCTTAAGCACCAGGGAGGGAGGAAATAATTCCTGAAACATCTGAGACCCTGGCTATGGTTAGGACAGATATGTTTTTTTGCAAAGAAATTCTGTCATGAAAGGCCATGTGTAACGCAAAAAACAATAATACTTCTGCTTCTCCATTCTGACCTCCCAAAATATCTACAGTACCAGCTAAAGTAAATGATTTATAACATTTATTTATAAGTATAAACATAAAGTCTGTATAATACTGCTACTCTAATCTGATCTCCCACATATCTAAAAATGACAGTTGAAGTCAATAAATGAATATACATATTTATTATCATGTATAAATATATCTTTTACATTGAAACATATATTTGAATATATGTGTTTGAATTTTTACACACTATATATATTATTTTACATTTATGTACATATATAATATTATAGTCAATATTCTCACGGAACTTTCTGTCTCCTTTCCTTCCATCCACCTGTCTTTCTTATTCTCTAGCCAGTTGCTTTTGTGAACGAGCTGTCTTAACAGTTTGGAATCAGTTTAAGACTGGAATCATATTTTAAAGTCTAAGCTACTTTTTGACTTAATCCAAAACTAGCTCACACTGGTGCTCCAAGCATTAAAGATGGAAAGCTCTATTCTATTTAAAATAATCCACTCCAGTGCTGTCTCTACAGGCAGATGTGACATGCCACCCGTTCCCTCAGTGCTGCTTACCAGTGATCTTCCTAGGAGGAGACCAGCACATGGATTTCTGACATTCACAGCTTTGTCCTCCCGAGGTGAACATCTGGCCAAATCTTAGTCTCTCCTCATGGAGAGTAGGCTATCACCTGGAAGACCAAACTGCAGTCACCCCCAAGTCTTGTGCCATGGCATGTGCATTGGGAGTTACGTGCAAGCAGATGGCTTCCCAATGTCCTTTCCTGATTTCAGTTTGCTTGTTTGCCTTCTTCAGTGGATTCTGGTTTTCCCTTGAGCATAAGTGTCCTGAATGGGCGAGGTGGGTGCTAGAGGAATATGCAAGCAGCATGTGTGATTGTCATGTGAAATTAACAGAGCAAATGATTAGAAAGAAACATCACTGAGAGTTGGCAACCTTCATACAGCACTAGAACATAATTATGAAGAATAAAATTAACTGCTTGGACAAGAGGAGTGTTCTAAGCACATCACTGACATTTTGACCAAAGGGCCTTCCTTCCCTGTTCTTAGCGACAACCTGCTGGCAGTGATGAAGGAAAGAGGGGTGATCCCAAATGCATGCACATACGAAGTAACTGCACAGAGAGCCAGGAGGATGTGGTGAGAAGGAGCCACGCTCTGAAAGATTTCAGAAGGGGCCACAGTCACAAATCCCAGCAACCAGGAAACATCTATTCCCAATTTACAAATATCCTTTACAGAGCAGCATCAGTCCCTGCAACATTTTCAGCCGTCCACATTAGCAGGAGGAAAACAAGGACAAAGATGAGAATTATTCATTCAATTAAATATGTTCAATGCCAAAGATTACCATTTATTCCAAGATTGTATCATTCTCATTGGAAAAAGAGACCTTTCCGTTTATGAAATGATAGTCACATTAAAGAGCTGCAGTTGTGGCCTTTGCTGCTGCTATGGCAATTTAAATAAACCAGTTGCAAAATATTTTTTGAAAATCCCCTGGTCTGTGAAATTCAAAGCCCTTGGAGCCACTGAAGGACTGGTAGAGTGGATAAGCCCAATTTAATTCAAAGAAGGGAAACTGTACAAAAAATAAAATTACAGAAAGCAACAGAGATGCCCAGCTATGAATTGGATAGATATTTCACCCAGCGCTGTAAGATGCCGGCTGTTGCATTTCCACTGAACGTCCTAGCATCCTGAAGCCAGGATGCATACATGCCCAGGCAAGGGCAGCCTGTGTGTCCTTTCCACCTCCTCTCATTTCCCGAGCTGTGTGGATAGAATTTCTGCCCAGGAAACCAGTGTGAAGGCCACGTGGCCCCCGCCAGCTCACAGCTCCTCTGCTCTCTGAGGAGCTGCATATTTGCATTTACCCCCGGGGGGCTCAAGTCCTCTGGCTCCATGGGTCCTGCTGTTCAATTTTCTGCAACATTGGTCCCTGCTTCCTTCCCTGCACTCCTGCCCTCTCCTTGCCTCTCATCCTGCCATACCTCCCCCTAACATCTATCTTTTCTCTGTGGTGGTCTCCTTGGTGCGTAGAGCTGAAATCAACTGCTTCAGTGCCTTGGGGACATATATTCTGCTTTCTTCTTCTGGCACATTCAACCCCATCCTTTATCCTGGGACTGGAGAAGAGCGTCTCCATAAATTCTACTGATGCTGACTCCTGACTATAAAATTCTTTACAGACCTCAAATTTAGATTTCACTGACTATCCTCATGAAGGTTAAAAGGAAGGGTCTAATAGTACCATAGGGAAAATACTTATCCAGCTGGCTGGATGGCTTCCAAGAGCTCAGACCCGACTCCAGCTCCGGCGCTGCAGTCAGTGGGTCTCACTCAGCGGCAGATGAGCAAGTCTCTCCCTGGCTACAGGCAGAAGTTCAGGCAGGAAGATCTGCAGGCTCCTGCTCTCACCTGCTGCCAGTCGAAACTGTGTTCCAAACAGCCAAGACCAAGCGGTGATGCCACAGGGATCCTCTACACGTGCACATTACCCTCTACCTCCCTTCTTCGGTGGGGGCGGGGAGATGGGATGGGCTTCTCCATCTAGATATCCCTTCAGGTCCATTTTTTGTCAAAGAAACTGTCATAATTGGGAGCTGGCGTGAGCATGCGTTTGGCTACAGATGGTTGATTTTATCACTGCCCTGCTGAATCACCCTGAGACAAGTTCCATCCCCCAAAAGTGGCGTGTCCTCCTGAGCCAGGGCAATTGCTGCATCCACGTCTCCGTCTCCACATCCAGTCACCAGCCACAGCAGCTGTGCCCTTCCTACCTCGTGCTGTGTAACTCTGTAGAATGGTGGGAGGCTGGAGCTGCTTGCATTTTCTGCCTAAAGGAAATTATATATATATATATAAATAAACATATAGATTATATAATGGCCTACACTGGGATAATATTTATCAAGTTTAAGGTGCAGATCCTGGCACATTTGGCTATCAATTTTGTAAATGCTTTAAAGGAAAATGCAAGCCATGAGGCCCCAAGTCTTTCAACCACCATTAAATGAAAGTCCACATGAGAATGTGGACTCTTCTTGGTGGGGGACGACCATTTTTGTGGGCTTTTCAGATTTTGTACCTTCTGTTTTGGGTTTCCATTTGTTTGATTGGTTTTGATTTGTTTTATATTTTTTCTCCTCTTTCTCTTATACCTGGGATGTGCCTGGTTAGAGAAAGGGTCATGATTAACATTTTTAAGGCAACAACCCTCCAAATCCCTCAAGCACAAGAATTCAGTGCACCTACATAGAGGAAAGGGAAGTGTCCCTCCTGATGTGTTATTTTTCCAGGTTGTGTTTCTCTGAACCAAATGCTAACTGATCAAATTTTGTAGGTTTCACTGAATACAACTGCATGGAATGCTATTACTGTTTGCAATGCAACATGATCTAAAAACACTGCATTTCTTTTTGATCCAAAGGGGACTAGCAGGTTTATTGTGTTTGCATGTGCTTTCCCCCTAGACTCTGGCTGCCCTAACAAGAAATTCAATAAATCTGCTTCCAAACCATCTTGCACAAGCTTTGCATGTCCAGTCTGGGCCTGAGGAAATTAACAAGAGAATAGAACATACCATCGACTTGCGGAGTGGCGATAAATTGAGAAGAGAGCATATCAAGCCATTCTCACTGATGTTTAAAGACTCCAGCCTGGAGCACAAGGTAGAGCTGAGTGTCCACAGTGGCTCTTTTTCTGAAGTAAATTGATGTACATGTTCATGGGACTAGAGAGAGAACCCAGGGGCTGTGGTTTTGGTTTCCTTGTTGTTTCGTTTGGTTTAAATTGGTTTGATCCTGTCTTTTCGTATTCTCTTTGAAAATCACGTGTAGACTGAGGCCATGAAAGGAGATGCTGGTTAGAGCCCCAGGTTTGCTTTTAAAACAAAGAGTCTTTAACTCAGTAAGCATCAAGAGCTTCATGATTGAGATGATTAGATCAAGTGGCGTTAATACCCATCTGCCTTTGCTCTTAGGTGAACTCACATCAATTACAACCCTGGTTCCATGATATATGAGGACTCCCAATGACTTGATGTCAGCATAAGTGATAAACACCAGCTTTCTCAATTGTAGACATATATTATTAATTTTCCCAATTAACCACTGGCTCAAAGATCCCTTGATTTAGCTTAAGTAGAAACAGATCAGTTGGAGATTCCAAGTTTTCAGGTTTAAATTCCACCTTGGTCCCTTCCTTGTTGTGTGACCTTTGATAAATGAAGTAGCCTCTCTGAGCATGAATTCATTTCCTCACCACGAGGATAATGAACTTTGCTCCCTCTCATGTCATTATGAAAGGCCTTGATCAGGTGAAGTGATTAAATATAGCAGCCATCACCATATTGGTGACTTTTCCCCATGCCTTTCCCCCACCCCAGCTCTGAACTGTGAGGGAGAGTGGAAAGATGGGGTGCTGTCCCTGCTTAACTGGGCTGCTCCTTTGTACTGATGAAAGCCGACAGACCTTCCTTGAGTGAGCACAGGAGGTGTTTGGCATCTGCAAGAGCCTTGGGCAATAACAGCAGGGAATTTGCAAGCAAATTTCAGAGTTTGATCCAACACTCTGTAAAGCTCCAGTGAGCAATTCTTTTGTGAGTTTGTTCAGCTGCCTGCAAGATTCTGCTTTCCTTGGTTTGGGGAATTCACACTTTTCTGCACATGCACCCTTCCTAGTGAGTTCCTTTGATAACGACCTACAGATTGCAAACTCCAAAATTAATACCTTTGCCTGCAATTCCCAATTCAAAATGCACTGTGTCTATGTACTAACCAAACAGATGGAAAAGAAACATTTTGCCTCTCACAGTGCCCCCCAAAATACCAGGTGTGCTTTTCTTATTCATAATGTAATTAAGGGCTTAAGGCCCAAATTAATGCATTTTTTCTCCTGGTTAATACATCAAAGGAGCAAGAAGGAGCAGGGTTGCTTTACAAAGAATCTTCTCAATTAGCCTGTGTAGATACTTGTGTCCAGAGCTATATAAAACCATTTTTCATTCTTGCTAAAGATGTACTTATTTCACCAATGACCTTAGTCTTGTAGACCATAGCTCCTAGTGTGTTTTATTTAATAGTGTCCTCATCTCAGCAGCAGCTGCCTGGTGCTGGAGAAAGAATGGACCTACAGGAGTCTCAGTGTCTAAGGTTGATTTCTGTGACCACAGGAGGGTCTTCCTGGAGAATCAGAGGGCAGTAGCCAGAACAGACAAGATACTTACTTGCCCACTGATGGTCCAGCCCTATGCCTCTGGGCATGTGCTCTGCACTCTTTAGGATTCTCAGTGGTGAAGACAGTGGTCACATCAGAAAACCTTCACTCCCCTTGTGTCACAGAGACGGTCCTCATTGACTTGCTCTGAGACCCTTTCTGGGGACTAAGTTACTGCTGAGTAGAGAACATTTTATAAGTAACATCCTTTGAGGATATACCAAACACAGGCACAAAATATTTCTAAGCTGTTTGCACAAATTGACTAAAACAACAGAATAAATTAGATGTTGTATGAGCCTCATCTTACGGTTGATGAAAGGAGATGCCTACCAAAGTCAAGCTGTCAGTAAGGTACTAGGAGCTGAGTCCACTATCACATCAAAGTCAGAGCCCTCGTTCATTTCACTGCCTCTGCCTAGAGTCCCCGGGACTTGCCTTCCCTGGTTCTTGAATGGAGAATACAATATTCTCTATCTTTTTCCTCTTTTAGAAACTTTGGAAGGACTAAGAGAGAAGGGGCTGGGTAGGGAGAGATTAAATAGAAAGGGTCCTCAGGTATTAGCAAGGTCCTCAAGTATTAGTATTTTCTTCCGATAACCACAGATTCCAGAATCGGAGAACAGGACCAGCATGCAGCTATTCTGTGGGCTTACACACAGGAGTTTAGTGCATCCTCACAGAAATGTCACTCACATTACACTTGGAGAGAACTGAGTCTCCAAGAGGTTGAGCAGAGATCACAGAGCTACTGTATTCCACCAACTCTAAGGTGCCCTCAGCTGACTGATGCATCTTCTATGCAGGCCTCAGGAAGAAACGAGAACCAGTATGAGGAGGCTGAGAGAAAACACGCACATTAAGCTAGGCTTATGTCCTCAGGGGAAGGATGAACAGGAAAAAGATACCCAGGACCCAAGCGCAGTGGGGGTTCCTGTGTGTGTACACCCTGCTGCTGATTAGATGAAGAGAAAGCTGCCCAAGATTTAAACTCTGAGATGGAATCTGCACAGGATTGCTGCTCGAGTTCACACTCTGAATGTGGTCTAAAAAAAGCCTCAGGCAGAGAATCTAATTTAAAATGGTACCAGGTTGATATTGCCACCTGGTGATCAGCAGAAGCAGTGGCAAAGCTCCCTGAAAAGAGCACTGATAGGAAGCTATAAGTGTATATTTTATCCAAAATATTACACTTTAGTCATGAATGTGAATGGAGCATTTATGACTCCAAAAGCTCTTTTCTACCTTGGTTCTTAGGAGCAAGTTTGGGCCGTAAAATCATATTTTCTAAAAAGAAAATGATAGTACCCTTTCAGTTCTTGTGAGAAAGGCTTCATTCTGCTTGAAAAATAGGACGATCCATGAATAAGGGAATTTGTTTCCTACTCTACCTTTATGAGTGAATCAGAAAAGTCAAAGCTCCACTGAAATGTGCAGAAATATTCAGACATTTCTTGGCCATGGATCAACAGCACTGTGAAATGGGATTTTTATAAGAAAAGGAACAAAGGTTAAGATGGAAGGAGACTGCCTCGCTTCTGTGGCAGGTCTCAGGTTATTTCTTGCAAACTAAGAGCCAAAAGATTTGGGATAGTTTTGATTTGGTCTTTTTCAGTGGATTTCAGAAGACCAAGGCTTTGCTCACACCCTTCCATGTAATTCCAGTGACTCGATCCTCCTCTCTCCTGCCCTAGACTTCGAGTTCAGCTTCATAAAAGCATGTCGATGGCGCCTGGGGTTTAGCCAACACAGGACAATGCATTTTCCCTTCTCCAGGTGTTGGTTTCACCAACTGTTAAATCAGGACATTGGACAGCTCCTTACATCTTCCCACAGTGGCTGCCAATCTGTAATTTCTTATGACTATGAGGACCCTATGTGCTGGTTTGCCTGGGTCCAACAAGGTTCACCCTTCCAATGTCATTGTTAGTAGCACCTCATTTGTCTCTCAAAATTCACCCAGGGCCAAGCCCAATGGCACACACCAGTAATCTCAACAACTTGGGAGATTGAGCAGGAGGATCCCAAGTTGAAGACCAGCCTTAGGAACTTAGCTAAACCCTGTCTTAAATTAAAAAAATAAAATAAAATAAAATGCACTGGAAATGTAGCTCGGTGGTGAAGTGCCACTGGGTTCAATCCCCATAGCAGAAAATAATAATGAAAATTTGAAAACTTACAAGTCATGAGACCCAAGCCTTCAAACTGGCCATGTTAGAATTAGTGCATCTCAAAATTTTCACTTCCAAGCAACCTTGTGAAGACTTTATGGCAGACTCCTGTATGGGACAAAGTCACCAAAGGCACCCCTCAGTCCCTTCCAAATTTCACAGATGAATCCTTTGTCTTTCCTTCATGAGGCTGCAATTTTCCAAGCAGGTGTACAGATCTCAGGGGCAAGGACATATTGGAACTTCAGTGATCAAATGTAGAACACAAAATGTTTGCCAAAAGCTGTCAACCAGATTGGTTATTTTTCCTATTAAAAAAGAATGCATTTCCGCTGTAAAAGTTTACACCAAGCATATCAGACAAAAAGAAAACAAAATCTCTTTTGATCTTTTAATCCACAGTAACCACTGTTTACATTTGGGTATCTTTCCTAATAGTCTTACATGAATGTGCAACTATGTTCTTATCAACACAATCTCTATGACACTAAGCTGTGTGTGCTCAGTGCTTTGTAAAACAGCATCGGGCATTCTCTTCTTAATTCTTTTTCCACATAATTATTTAATTACAAAATAATTTTAGTAAATGCATACTATCCCATTGCATATTCTAGCCACTTTTTTGCTTTGGTTCAGTCTTTTTTACCATTGTAAATTGCAAACTATGTTACTGCAGCCATTGTTATAGTTAAATCATACATTCACGCTTATTTCCTTAAGATGTAGTCCTAGAGAGACTAAAGGAGAATACGTGCTTTCAGTACTTGATATACATTCTGAAATCGCCCTCAAGAGTTGTGCCTGTACTTTTTCAACGTTGCCAACTGGAGAAGAAGCAAAAAGTATGCATCAACTTATCATTTGATTTTTAATGTTTAAATTCTGATTGATATTGAAGGCCTCTCTGTCTCTATGTTCTGATCTTTATGTTTCTCCTTTTGTGAGTTGTACATTTGTATTTATTGCCCATATTTTCTTGCGGTACTCCCCTTATAGAACTGGAGACTTCCTGATCTAGTGAGGAACTTAACCCTTCATTATATCATTTATCTTGGACCATTCTACTTTCAAAGAACTTACAAGATGTTAGTGTCTCTCAGCATCTGATCCTCATTTCTCTTCTAGGCCAACACTCTGAAAGAGAATGAGAATGGAGAAGTCAATTAATTGCAATTATTTAAGGATGTTTCCAAGCCAGAATAAACCTGCCTAACAGCTTTAGAGGCTTAGGACGACTTATAAACATAGGATCACTAATGTGGACTAAGTTATTAAGTTTAGTGTATCCAGAAGAATACCACCACCTTAGAATGAGACACCACCTTGTCTTAAATGCAAATTAGGGAGTGTCAAATGGATTGGATGTTGATGCCTTTGATGTAGAAATTTTAGTGGCTTAAGTTTCAAAATCTACCCATATCAATGAAGATTGGATTTCCCTCCTTATTTCAATACTAGTATCTTTCAGCTTGATTTTGAACCTTCTTCCTTCAGGAAAAGGCCTCCTTTTGTTTTTGTGATATATTTGTGTGATAAAACCCTCTTTGTTCTTGGCTAATTGTTTTCGAACTTGAGAATCACCTGAGAATCTTGTTTGTAATTCACATGCCTTCTCACTACACAGCCCCCCAAGGTTCTGATTTTGCAGAGAGGTCTGCATTTTGAGAAAGAATCTCAGGATTGTTATTTTGAATTGTTGGCAACCTTTCTTTATCCTCGCCTGAGCGTGGACACTTAGAATGGTCCTTTATCCCATAACTTCAGAAATCAGCTCTTATCAGAAGGTGCCGACATCCATACTTGAGCCCAAATGGCCTTCAGTAGGTTTAGAGAGGATGCTCTGTGAGACTCAGAGTGGCCCCAGGAACAAATGGACCTTGATTCAAATTCCACTTTGGAAACAGAAGTGTATACAAAAGACCCTTGATTAATTTATTGATCTTCAGTAGATACTGACAAGCAAATATCTTTCTGTCACTCAAATGAACAGACCTGCACACATGCACAAGCCTCCTTTAATTCACAAATATTTAGTCTTCATTAAGACAAAAGAAAAAATATAGACTTGACTGCTGAATTGACATGACTTGAACCCAATTCCTGCCCTTCCTGGCTGGGAGCTACAGAATAAGGGGCTTAATCTCAGTGAGATGTTGGTCATCATCTACCCCTAGAGGTTGGTGTGAAAAATGACACATATTCATGTGCTCGATGTTTGAGTAAACGCAATGGACTCTCTTTTCCCTTGTGCTTCTGAGTAATATTATACCAAGCCAAATCCGAGTAAGGTTAAACTCTTACTAAAACTAAGCCTCATACATCTCCAGAGGTTTTTAAAGAAAAAAATTCATTTTTAAAAATGGCAGAAGGGGGAAATCTTAACATGTCTTGTATCCCAAGGTGCCAGGGCCCAGTACTTTATTTATTTAATGAAGTACAGATTTTTCACTCATTGGGATAGTCATTTCCATCAACACCTCCAAATCAAGGGAACAGAAGTGGTGACCACCTTAGTCCCTTGGATGTGCTTAAATATGTGAGCACCATTTTTTACCCTTTCTCTAAGTGATTTGGTTATTCCCAGTTCCCTTTTATCACCATCTTCCAAACAATAGAAGACAGTGGCCTCTGTCTCTGATGTGGATCTTTCCCAAAGGTTGTGCCTTCTACCTGGGAAGAGAAACCAGTAAAGGATTTTAATGTCATTTCACAAATGAGTTTCTATTTGTCCCTGCAAGAATGGTCCTTTCTGTCCACACTTTTCGTGGTTCCTGGAAATCCATCTGGCACAATCCAGAGCACATTCTCTGCTTGTGTGCAGAGCACACAAGTGCCAGAGGAAGACAGAAAGTCACAGTCTCTGCTTCTGGGAACTGACACTCCTGTTTGTGATGTTAGTCCAGTCATTGAACTTCCCATCCTAAAAATGGGAATCATAATGGCCACTTCACAGGTACTGTGCAGAGAAATGCTGCTAATGCTTATTAAGTGCATCAGAGGCTGTAGCTAAATGCAACTGAAACAGCAGTGCTAAAAGAAAAAAAGATACTTGTCAATCCCTTACTAGTATGTCAGGCCCTATGATTTGTTATCTCATTTAATTTAACTGTTACAACTTCCTTTCACATAGATATTAGTTTACTATTTGACAGGTGAGGGAGTGTCAGTGAGTTTGAGCATCTTTTCCAAACAAAAAACTTGTAGAAGGCAACAGAGCTGTAATTCTAATCTAATTCATTTCATCTTCCAAACCCAGACTATTTCTAATGCTCCTTGCAAAATCCTATAGTTTTCATAGTGCCTAGTCTCCATACAGTTTGGAATGCATTGAAAATACAGTCAGTTGTGTGCATGGGAAGAGTTACATAGCAATGGTATGACAAGAACTTGGAGGAAGAGGAAAAGCAAAATTAAATTCATGATCATTTCATTTGGTCTGTTTCCACTCTCACATACAGACACAAATGCATGCACACGCACGCACACACATACACATACACACAATCTACCATATGTTCCTGGCAACTCCCAGAACCTTGATAAATATAAACTACAACAAGGATAATTCTATTACCTTAGCTACCTGCACACCAGTAAAAATCAAATAAGTGAACATGTAAACAAACAAGACTTTTTTTTTTTCTTCTAACAATGAGAATAGGAGTAATGAGTCCTTGAATCACCTATAGGTGTGTGGCCAAAAGAAGGCAGGTTAGTTCCAGCAAAGAGCTGGCTATGTGACTGTGGTTTCAGGGAGGAAGCAAAGGAGGATTGGCCACCTCACAATCCCAAAGACACAGGAAATCAAACAGGGTGAACTTTGCTTTTATACATAGATTAGCCATCAGCTTTTGCTCATTTTTATTTAATAAGAGCAACTATCAAAATTATGCTTGCTATGAACCAAGTTCTGTGCTGAGTATTTCAAAATATTAATTTAATTTTTTTTGTATTTGCCACATAAAAGCAAGGATTTGCCACATAAGGAAATCATTACATAATTCTTTGGCCAAGTACTATTAATTTTCATCTATTTTCAGAATTTCTCTGAGTTTTCTCTGTCTTTTATAAAGAAAATCAAAGTTAAATGAAGGCTTAAGAGACCTCAGGTGACAATATATAATACCCTTTGAAATATTTCTTTCTTGTTCCTATCAACTCTTATTTGAGTTATCAGGATTGGGATATGATAATAAAGAAGGAATCTGGCAAAGAAAAGAAGGCAGACAAATGATTGAACTTTCTGACTTGTTAGGATGTTGAACTCATATTAGGTAATAAGAAAAAAATACATGTTTTATCTCAGATAGGTTCAGAATTTATTTAAACATTCTACTTTTTCATTTAGATGCCTACAGCAGGCAACATGGAAATGGAACCCAATGATCCCAGATGTTCTCTTCCATTTTTCTAAATCATACACTTGCAGATCATTTTCTTGATCTCATTTTTATATTATTTTAAGAGAATTATTCTGCTGCATTACCAGGCCACTCTTAAGTTTTTGCTGCTCTAGTAAGTCCCAAAATAGTATGTTTATTTAGACTTCCTCCTCCTGTATGATGGACAGATTTCTAAGAGACTCCGGGAAGAAATTCACCCCTTAGGCAAACAGCAGCCTTGTAAGACTTTGTTATTCTTGACATTACCATGCAAATTATTGCTACTTCTACCACCCTGTACATAGTCAAATGATTTCAAGGGTGATTTCACTTGGATCTTTTTATCAAACCAATTAATCAGCTTCAGCCCTCCAAAGCCAACACTTGCAGAGTCAGAAGTGCCAACTTCACCCACAGTGGTGTAGCACAAAGATGGAAGTGGGATGATTTCAGACCAAAGTCACTAAACCAATGCTTGAAAGAATCACAGTGCCTCCTATGTCGATCTCACCACCATCTACAACCAAAAGCTTCTAGGTTCAGGACACAAGAAAAGTTATGAGTCTTGGGCTTACCATGCCGTGAGGGACTAGACCAATCAAGAAAAGGAAGCACCATTCCTCCTAAGGGTGGAAGGTGTGGGAGGGCAAGCAGAAGCTGGTGGGTCAGAAGCTAGCACAAGTCGTGTATGAATTCTCCTATGTCAGTCTAATGCCCAACCAAAAAGTGCATGACGTTATAAAATATATTATAATCCAGGCTCTTCTGTCATATTGTGGGGATGGGGAGACTCCTCCCAATTCATCCTTCCAAAGCCACTCATCTTAGATTCATGCTAGCATGCTTCCTTGGGAGTCAAACACCATCATCTTCTTCTCTTTC